>JAAOAW010000344.1:0-206712 GCA_013186925.1 Fusarium succisae
AGCCTTACAACGCTATTACGGGCACGAATCGTAACAAAAAATAGAAATAAAAGTATAAACTACTTTATAATAAATATAGAACTAAAATATACCTAGACTATAAGGACTTCTATATATAGAAAGCCAGGGAATATATAAACACTAATATAATTAGTATAATACTAATCAGGGCTTATTATACTAGTAACGCTATAAACCCATAATATAAAAAAAAGGAGTTTAACTTTTAGGATAATATATAAATACTTTCTATATATAAATAATACTAAGATATATTATAGGTTTTATATAGAAACTATTAGTATAATATATATAAACAAGAAAAGCTTAATAATAACTATTTCCTAGTTATAATATCTAGCATATTTAATAACTAACCCTATAAAAAGGAAAAAACAAAAGGATACCTACCCTTTATATAGTATAATAACCTTAAAGTATTAAAACTATAATTTAGTATAGTATACTACTAATAAATCTATAAGACTAAAGATCTTCTAGATAGAATTAAATAAAATTAATAAATAATTAAAAAAGCAAAAAGAGAGTTTAATAAGATAACTTAAGGAAAGTATATACCTAAGAAAGCAGTATTAGCTAATAATACTAGCTTAAAAGACACTAATAAGCTATAATATTAATAAAAGGTAAATAGCCTATACCTAGATAATAAGTAACAAAATATAGATAAAGAATAATTTAAGGAATTAGAAAAATATTTCTAATAGTAACTATTTAATAAGGAATTTATTAATAACTATACTAATAGTAAAGGATACTATAATAGTAACTATAAAAAGATTTACTATAATGCCTTAAGAAAAGATAGACACTATTTATAATAAAGCTATAGATATATAAAGAGTAAAGTCTATAATAAGATATAAGTACTTTAGGAGTAATATAAATAATAAGTATACTAATTTACCTAGTACTACCTGTTTAGATTAAGGGAAAATAGCTAGATACTTAGGTTAATAGTAAAGCATAATAAAACTTTATTAACCTAAAAATAGTTATAAAGCTTAAAATACTATAAAAAAAGAAATTATTGCCTTACTTACTTATTAATATAGAAGGACAGTTTTTTAACTATAATAATAGCATTGTAGATTAAGAGACCGATTACCTTAAGATCCTTATTAAAGGAAGAAAACAAAGAGTAGATTTTAATATAATACTTTTAGAACAGGATATAGATATTTTCCTAGGTATAATATAGCTTAGATAAGAAAACCTATTTATTAATTAGAAAAATGGCTAGATTACTTTCTCTAGTAACCCTAATAGTAATAGAAAAATAATTATAAGGAATAATAAGAGATCTTAAACCCTAACCACTAGAGAAAGTATAGGAAAGTATAAAATAAAGTAACTATTACCTTTAAAAGGAGTATAATATAAGTATAAAAAAGGTATATAAAGCAAGAAATAGATCCTAGGTATTCTTTAATAATAAGACCTATAAAAGGAACTAGAACTAATAACTAGCTAGGATAGACTAGTAAACGTACCGGAAGAATACTATATATATAATAAACTATTTATAAAAAAACTAGAAATAGAAGTCCTTAAATATAGTTAATAAGATTACGAAATTAACTTAATAAATAATAACTTACTATTCTAAAAGTTATATTTACTTAATAAAGGAAAACTAAGAATATAAAAAGAATATATTAATAAGATACTTAAGAAAGAATATATTAAAGAGTTAAGCTTATCCTTAGTATCCTTAATATTCTTTATACTAAAGAAAAATAGAAAACCTAGACCTATTATTAATTATTAACCAGTTAACGTATATACTATTAAGGATTAAACCCTGCTTTTACTTATTACAGAACTTAAGGATTAACTATAAGGTAAAAAGATCTTTACTGCTTTAGACCTTAAAGGTATATATAACCTAATCTATATTAAGGAAAGAGATAAGTAAAAAGTAGTATTTAGAACCTAATTTAGACTATTTAAATATATAGTAATGCCTTTTAGTCTTACTAATATACTTATAATGTTTTAGCAGATAATTAATAGTATACTTTAATAGTACCTTAATATCTTTATAGTTTATTACCTAGATAATATTCTAATCTTTTTAAATAATAAAGAAGAGTATAAAGAATATATCTATAAGGTCTTAAAAACACTATAAGATACTAAGCTACTAGTTAAACTAGAGAAGAGTTACTTTTATATTATAAAGGTAGACTTTTTAGGATATACTATTATGCCTAGAGAAATTAGTATAGAAGAAAAGAAAGTCTTTATAGTAGTAAAATAGAAAATACCTAGTAATATAAAAGATATATAAGCCTTCTTAGGTTTTGCTAATTACTATTAATAATTTATTAAGGATTTTAGTAAGATTGTAAATCCTTTAATAGAACTTACTAAGAAAGATAAGCCTTTTAAATAGAATAAGAAGGCTTAAATAACCTTTAAATGACTTAAAGAAGCTATTATTAGCAGACCAGTATTAGCTATCTTTAACCTAGATAAAGAAATTAAACTAGAAATAGATTTATTAGACTTTACTTTAAAAAGATAAATTAGTTAATAAGATAATATAGGAAGATTATACTTTATTATATTTTATTTATATAAACTATATAAAGCAGAACTTAACTACCTAATCTATAATAAGAAATTCTTAGCAATTATTAATTATTTTAAAGAGTTTAGATACTACCTTATAGAAAGTAAATACTAGGTTAAGGTCTATATTAACTATTAGAATATATTATATTTTACTATAACTTATAAACTTAACTAATAATAACTATACTATATAGAATACCTATATAAGTTTAACTTTATAATTATTTACTGTAAGGGATTAGAGAACAGTAAAGCAGATATAATTAGTTATAAATTAGACTATAATACTAGTACTATAAAGACAAAAGAATAAATACTAGAAAAGAATAAAAAGGAAGAATATAAATTTACCTAATAAATGCAGATACTAGGATAGATATAGATAGCAATTATTAAGGAAATCCCAGGCAAACCTGAAGAATTTATACGTAAATTCCATGGATATTTAGTATATAGATACCAGGGGGTTATAAAGACCCTAAAGAGGCTTTTATAATATAGATACTAGGTTAAGTAACCTATAGTAAAAAAGGTTATTAGATAATATAATATTTATATAAAAATAAAGGCATAATAATATAAGCCTTATAGAAAGCTATAACCTCTTAAAGTAGCAAAGGCACTATAAAGTTTACTTATAATAGATTTTATTACTAAATTACTATAGTTAGAAGAACCTTTAACTAGAATCTTTTATAATAGTATTATAGTTATTATTAAGAGACTTATAAAGTTTTTAATCTATATACCCTATAAAGAAGATACAGATACTAAGAGAATAGCCTATGTTTTTTATAATAGGATAGTACGTAAATAAAGATTGCCTAAAGAAATCCTTTCTAATAAAGGCATAATATTTACTAGTAAGTTTTAGTAAGTACTAATAGCCTATATAGAAATTAACTATAGACTTATAATAGTATTTAGACCTTAAGTAAATAAATAAATAGAATAAATAAACTAAGTAGTAAAATAATACCTATAGTATTATATTAACTATAAATAAGATAACTAGGTCAAGAAGCTACTATATGCCTAACTAGCCTATAATACTGCCTATAATAAAAGTACTAAACTTATACCCTTAGATACTAACTTTAGCTATATACCTAAAGCATACTATAATATATAAAAAACCGAAATTATTAACCTTATAGCTATAATTAAAAGCAAGGATCTAAAAAATATATATAATAAACTCTAGATAGAATTAAAATTTATTAATAAACAGATATAATAGTACTATAATTCCAAAAGGTTAAAAGGACTAACCTTTAAGGAAAAAGATATAGTATACCTATCTATAAAAAACATTACTATAAAACAACTAAGCTACAAGCTAGATTTTAAATATATTAGACCCTATAAGATAGTTAGGAAGATCTTAAAAAATAACTATAAGTTAGACCTACTTATAAAGGTTAGACTTTATAAAGTCTTCTATATAGTACTACTTAAATTAGTAGCTAATATAATTTACGTTAAGATTAGTAATAAACTAAAAGAAATTAATAGACTAAAACTCTATAAAGCAGAGATAATTAGAGAAATATAGGTAAAAAACAGTAAATAAGAATATCTAGTAAAATAAAAAGACTACCTAAAAAGCAAAAATATATAGAAACTATTAAAATACCTTACTAATACTTAACGACTCCTAAAGAGTTTTTACTAGAATTAAATAAGAATAAAGTATTAAGAAAATCATCCCCTAAACTAAAAGCAAACTAATTAATATTATTTAGAATGTAATTAACCTAAAGGTCCTTAACTAATATATTTTTATAAGTATCTAATATTAATAATAAGTTATCCTATTACTCTATTTCCTGTAAACCTTAATAAGTAGCTTTAGAACGCTTCTCTTTTACTTTACTCTTAATTTTATAGATATATAATAAATAACCAGTAGCGGCAGCTAGATAGGACTATAAGGTAGCTATTTCCTTGTAAAGCTTAAGAAGATCCTTACTTACTTTATCCTTATTATTTTCTAACTTCTTTTCCTGCTTTATTAAAGTTATAACTTAAGGAAGTTAGTACTTTAGGAAATAAAAATAATAAAACTACAAGAAATGACTTATATAAAGAAGTAACCTACATACTATTATAGGATTTTTTACTTTAAATATACTTATTATAATAACTAGAATCTGCAGATATTATATACTGCCTATTCCTATAAAAACAATAAGTACAGGGCATTTTAGCTTTATCCCTAAAATTATAAACAGAATCAGCTAATATAGTAATCTTATACTCCTTATAAATTCGCTTAAGTTCCTTATTAACCTTATAAGATTAGTAAGATTTACAGGAATACTATTTAAAAATATAGTTAGATATTATACAATATATTAATAAAAGGGTTAAGTTAGGACTAACTAAAAAGAGAATTCTAATGGCTAGGATAATAAGTCTTAAGGACAAAACCTAATAAAAGGGAAGGATTATATTATAACCCTAGTAGTTACGTTACGTATACCCTATAAAGACCTATATAAGGCATTAGCTATAGAAGATCTACCTAACTTACAGTAACTAACTAATGTGACGGTGGGGGTTTCAAACAGGGAAACTAGTCCGTACTAGGTTTATGTTTGCAGATTGCGTAGGGCGTTGTACTGAGCACGTTGGTTTAGAGTCACGTCTCTTAATAGTCAATAGTGCGGGTGAGGCTTATTGAGGTAAAGAAGTGTTATTGATAGCTGGTGAGCTAAGTTCTATCTAATGCTAATGAATCGTGTATATATACTATGAGGTATGCAAGTCGAACGAGGTCGGTTCGACTTGGTTCGTCTTCGTTGTGCAAGTCGAACGGGGTCGGTTCGACTTCGTTCGTGGCTGTTGGCCCTGCAAGTCGAATGGCGTGCGTTCGACTTGCACAGGGTAAGCAACTTCTGATTGGTGGAAAAAGTGGGTCGCTCATTCTCACGTGCGTCAGAATGTGTTGGGTCGTAACAACTAAACGTTCTTATTATATTAGAATAATAGATATTAGAACGCTACGTACTAGGAATACTATATATTAGAAATAACTTATTCTAGGAACTTATTATCCCTTATATAATTACTCTAGTATATATATATTTATTTAGTATTAGATAGAACTTAGCTTACTAGCTATTAATAATACTTTTTTATATTAATTAAACTTAATATATATTAATTTACTATTAAAAGATATAATACTTTAATAATACTTAGTTTATACCCTATATAATCTGCTAATAATAAACCCAAGCACAGCTTAGTTTAATACAGTTAGACCTAACCGTCACATTACTAGTTAAACTTCTCACATCCTTCCATACTCAGGCTAGCCAAACAACATCTTAAAAGAGGGTTAGCCTGTCCCAGTTTCTGTTCAAGACTGGCAATTTCACTGTCCAATTCGCTCTCCAGGCTCATTAGGCACTTTAGTGTCTCTTTGAAACCACCGGAGGCCGCAATACACTTTATCAGGTACTCCTTGACCTTTCTAGACAATGGTTTAGCCTCAGCAGCTCCACTAGATGGTCGCTGTCTGAAGATAGCGAGTATCTGTCCTCGCAATTCGGGATCTTTTTCAAGGCTACACACCACGGGAAAGGAGAATTTTCCCTCGTCTAGATCTTCAGCAAAGCCCTTCTGAGCTGAATATGCGCTCAAGTTCATATAGTCGTCGCGAATTTGGTAGAAGCGCCCGAGTAGCCGCGCCAGTCTTTCCATATCCTCAACAACCGAGGCGCCACTGTATGGGCTCTCGGCTGCCATCAATCGCACCAGCATAACGAACATTCCACCTGTCTTATGGTCCACCATCCTTACATACTCGCCTTCGGTTGGGCATTGTAAGTTGTGCTTCCAGTATAAGTCCCAGCTTTGGCCCAGGAAGAGTACCTCAAGACCGTCGAGCAACGTTATCAGCGCCGCGGGGCTAAGAGCCGATCGGACGGTATCCGTAGCCTTGACAAACATAAAAGTCGCGCTGTTGATTGACTGCGCAGTTCCGAAGACGGCGTGGGCGGCAGGAAGTCCACGCCGTAGAGGCGAATTATCCTGAATGTCGTCTAGGATCAACGACGCGTTGTGCAAAAGGTCGATGGCCGAGTTAATATGTCCCAGGGCCTCTAGAGGCACCTTCAACCAGACATTGAGGGCCGAAATAAGTTCACTTCTCGTGCCTTTCGCAGGCATGCTGGAGACGTGCGCCATGGGTGCAGTCAGAGCCAGATCGCTGAGTTTATCGTTTGGATATCGGCAGACAGGATGCGACTTGTCGGGTGTAGGGGCAAAGAGAAGTTTGAGCGCTTCCAACGATGTGTTTTTGTTACCACTATGTGGGTTCTGAATTAGACTGTCGTGAACGGCGCCATTAATCGAACCATTGTCGGTGCCATTTCGTAAGCCATTTGTTTTCCACGTATTTTGCCTCGAGCAGGCTGAGAGCCAATAGTGATTACCTGAAATCGAGAGGCCAATGTATTCAATCCAACGTTTCAGATCTAAAGACATGTCGGGATGTGAACTGAGAATGTCGTCACGAAGACGACAATACTTGGCTTCTGCTTCCAAGATCATTCTCTTCACTTCTTCTTTGGCCTCTGTACATGAGAGATATTTGGTGCGTGACAACATTTCGACAAGGTTGACGATGCGTTTTGCCTTCCCAGTTTCAAGTTCCCAAACTTCTCGTTCATAGCTATAGTAGTCATTTGCCCAACAAAGAGCTTCTTCAGCAGCGGCAACAATGGGTTGGACTAGCGTATGCTGTTCTTCTGAGAGGTGCAGGTTCGTGACGTAAAGCACCATCGGCCAAAACACACTACCATGGTGCGTCAATAAATCGTTCTGTTCAATAGATAGAGGGGCCCGCATCCTTCTTACCTCATACCACCATTGGACATGCGCACATCCCAATACTCGGTCATGGTCTGTGGTGCATCGCTGGTGGCATTCTCGGCGATATCGAGCCAAAGAACACGGAAAGCCTTAAGCATGGCAGTGCCAAGTTCGCGATCAGTTTTGATACAATCAGCGACACACTCAGATAAGAGTAATTTGAATCGTAATTGCGGTGACTTAGGGTCCCACTTGCGGTTATCCTGAGGGTCCAAAGCAGGCCTCAGATATTCATGTGACGCCACGGCATCTTGGACACTAAGCTCCTCATTCACATCTAGTTGACCAGACCAGTCAGCTATCATCTTCAGGTAACAACAAATATCACGCTCAACTGTATAACTGGAACTTACCGTCGTGTATTAGACCAAGGTCTAGTAAATATGAAACACTGCCAAGCCTTTCAGGAAGGCCCTCGGGATAGAGTAACGAATTCCAATTTCCTACAGGGGAAGGACAAAAGTGAGTTCTGTTCTCTCTACCGTCTTGAATGTACTTAGTCCAGTCTGCAATGAACTTTGCGGTTGCTGCATCGGCGATATCATTGCGTGGATGAATGCGGATGGGTAACGACGTGAAGCAGCCTGTTTTCTGCGCTTCCCATTTTGGAATGAGTCTGGACTGATATTCAAGTTCCTCCATGATAGCTGAAGAGGCCAAGGATTTAAAGTGGCTCCTGGAGTAGGAATACTTGGAAGTGTAACGTCCAGACATGAAATTTCTTCCGCATCACTCTAATCAATGGTTTATATAAAATTGGGATTGAACTCGTATAGCTATTAGCAGCATACTTTTAAGCCACCATGTGGTACTAACCTGTTCACGCCGTGGGGTGTAAATGCTACGTTACTCGGATAAATATTGCCGAAGCCAAAGCGTGCATCGTTCTAACCTACCACAAGCTTAACGCTCAGTCGGCAGTAATAAAGTTAATTTCTCTGATGGCAGGGTAGACAGCGGCCACGGCAGAAGTCGGAAAGTTTCAACCGCTTGATTGGCCTTTGATAAGCGATGGTGTACGAGGCTTTTGAAGCGTTTGTGGTGAGATTGAGGACAGATTTACGGATACTGATCTGTTTATTGTTTAGGAAAGACAATGTCATACTTATACTGTACGAAAGTGTGACGACCAGCCAATTCGCACCGAAGTGAGCAAATAAATGAGGCTTAAGAGACCTTGAAAAGGTCAAGTTAAATTGGCTGAGTTAAGGCCAATTTATATTAGCCTCGCATCAGATAAGGGAAACCAAGCTAACGCACGGTCAGGTGGATCTGACCCGGGGAATTCCTGACAGAAAGATAATACGTTCTTCACTTATCCAAAGGCTTGAAAATGCCGACTTCGATATGTACTGATATAGTTACAATCTATCTAGCCATCTTTATTTGAACCACCAGAGAATAGTCTGTATAAATCAAACTGCTGAAAGCATCTCGCTCCCATACAAAATCCGTATTTGCCATCTCAAAATCAAATTTCCAGAGGAACTTTGCCGTGATCAGACGTAGGGTTTGCAATGCAGAGTTCTTTCCAACACATGCTCTGGGTCCTATAGAGAAGGGCCGATAGGCCTTTAGATTGTCATTCCCAAAGAGCGTATCCTTGCCGAGAGATAGCCATCTCTCTGGCCGAAACGAATCTGCATCTCTGAAATACCGCGATGACCTGTGGATGCTATATACGTCAGCAGACACCATGGTACCCTTGGGAACGTAAATATCGGCTATAAGCCCCCCCGAGGCTGTCCGCTGAGCGGTCTTGCCGTTGGCTGGAGGCAGAAGACGTAAGGCTTCACGAATACAGCCATCCAGTATGGGTAATTTTGCCAACCGTTCGCTTGAGATTTCAGACTCATCATGGAAGCTTTCCCTTATCTCATTACACAATTTGTTATATATCCCGGGACTGCGAAGGATGTTATACCATAGAGCTACCGCGGCAATACTCGACGACTGGTAGCCCGTAAATCTGTCAAGTAGTTAGTTGCAATGTATCATTGCCAGTCCGTGACCTGGAACAGGTTTCCTGCACTTACAAAAGAACGATTGCATTGAAAATCAGACCTTCATTATCAAGGCAGAGCCCAAACCTCTGGTGGTTCATCAAGGCCCTCACAAATGTCTTCCCTGTGCTAGTACTCTGGCGTTGTAGGCACCTGGATAAACCGGTCAGTAATCAACAACTTCCAAAATAAATGAAATGCGGGACATACTCTCTGAACTTATTGGCAGGGAGGATCTTGGAGAAAGGAGTATTTTTATAAGGCAAAACCCAGAATATGATGTCCAAAGCCAGAGCCAATCCAGGGAAAGCACTAGCCCAGAGGAGGAATTCTACTATCGGCATAGACGCCTTTCCCACAGTTTTAAGGTATTCCCATGTCGCTACAGAGTAGAAGAATCAGTAAGCTCAGTCGCAGGGTGAGTAGGATGCCCTTGCCCCTTACATTTCTTTCCCATCGTCAGAGGCTCGCCAAACGTCACATCAGCGAGAATATCCCATAGTATCATATCCAGCTGTGCCCCGAGGTCAATTTCCTCGCCATCCGCGCACTGTTCCAATTGGAGGATAGCTTTGTCGATATGAAGCTCCTGGCTACGCGACTGTTCAGCGAGTGCGCTAGGGGTAAAGGCTTGTTCTACTGTCCGGCGGAGCGTTCTATGGGTATGAATATCAGAAACTGTGAGCAACGTGGGGGAAGTATCGGCGAAGAGAAGGCCAGTTAAGAAGTCAATAAAAGTGCCCTTTTTGGAAAATCCTCCCTCTTCTTGCTTGGTGTAAATTTCGGTCTGGGCTTCGAGAGTGGCAAAGGAGAGCTCGTTTGGTGCTATGCGAACGACAGGCCCTGAGATACAGTCGTTAGTATAGACGGGAGCACCATTGGCATTCATCTTTATTTTATCACCATATTCTTTGTGCAAATCGCGTAAATCTGAATTGTATCTCCCTCGGTAAAGTGAGCTCATAATCCACAACTGTGCTAGTTAGCGGAAATGGCTGATGAGAATTTGGATAGTTGACAGCTTACCGGTGAAACTTTCGCTAGTACCGGCCCTGGGACGTGGGCAAGTGGGTGAAGCAGGCAGATGTAGGAAACGTAGACCAGTGCTAATACACTGATCTACCAACTATTGTTAGCAAATGGTTTTACCTGCCCATGGAGAACTTACAGCAACAGTGGCCGGCTGTAGCCATTGAAGTGAGGAAACAAATTGCAATATCATACTGGGTAAATTTGTAAAATATGAACATGCTCTGGAAGCCTGTTCTGAGTTCTCCGCCAGTATGAGCAGTCTGGGAACTTTACTAATTAAAGACAAGTGAGGCTTTCTGTTTGAGGACACGTAAACCTCTTACTTAGGTAGTTAGACGTCAACGTATCCTTTTCCAAGCGATTTATAAGCGTTACGTCAATTCAAGATTTCATCGCGAATTGGACTATTTAGTTGTGCCGAAGTTTAATTTGGCAAGTGAGGATCACTGACACCCTTCTTGATACGAAACAAGCATCACTTATCATGATAACACGTGTTGAGAGGGATGTGTGTGTATTGACTGTGGCTAACAAGTAAGGTCTCGGGCCAGGGCTGATATACGAGGTAGGCACCCTCAACAATACTTTAGCAGAAAAAGAAAAAGAGCCCCACAAATTATGACCATATAAATGGTGGCTTAACATCAGAGAACTCTGCTCATTTACAGGCGTTGATCACTTCTTCCCGTATCAATAATTCGCAAAAACAAGAACAATGTTTATAATTATATCTAGCCTAGGCGAAACCGTTGCGCTATCCTTCATTATCGTACGATACCCCTTTATACAATATTGACACAATATGACCTCTTTTTCTATCAACCACTTCAAGCTGGCGCTAACCCCAGAGTCTAGGTGGCATTCTTCGCGATAAGCAGGGCTGTTTATAATCTTTATGTTCACCCGCTCCGTAATTTCCCCGGTCCAGTACACATGCGAGCCTCGGTATTTCCTTATCTCTACAAAGAATTAGTTGGTACCCTTTCGGACGACATTTTAGACCTACACAGGTACTATGGCGAGGTGGTCAGGGTGGCACCTCATGAGTTAGCCTTCGCCAACACCAGGGCTTGGGATGATATCTACAATCAGAAGCCGAGCTTTGGGAGAGACGCCCGGTTCTACGCTTCCGCTGACAAACACTTGGCTTCTGTGGACCGTGAGAAAGGCGATATGGTCCGGCGCGCACTGCAACCTGGTTTTAGCGAGAGGAGCCGGCGGGCCCAGGAGCCCATCATCATGACCTACATCGATTTGATGATACGACGACTTCACGATAAGTGCGAAGGGGGTGAAGCACCCCTGGATATGGTCTCTTGGTACGACTTCACGACCTTTGACATCCAGAGCGATTTGGCATTCGGTGAGACTTTGGGCTGCTTGGAGGCGTCTCGTTATCACGCTTGGGTCTTGGACACTTTCAAGCTAAGCCGTGCCGGAAGGCTCCTCAGGTTGTTGAACTACGTCCCCAGACTAAAAAGGTTTCTATTCCTACTAGTCGGAAAATCAGCTGGGAAACAGTTAAGGGAGCATACAAAGGTACCGAGACTGAAGCTTATGAAATTGATAGACGGCCGTAAAGAGGAACGGCCTGATCTAATTAGGAACCTGATTCAGCGAAAGGAGGATTTGGTAGGTGTGGATCTCGTAATTGTGCCGTTACCAGGTAACTAATCTTCTGCGCTTAGGGACTTTCGATGGAGGAACTCCAGGCTAACTCTATGATCCTTGTTCGTGCTGGGGCCGAGACCACGGCAACCGCGCTTTCGGGTTTAACGTTTTATTTGTTGACGAATACGGTGGCTTTACAGAAAGCAACCCTCGAGGTTCGATCCGCTTTCAAAAATGAAAACGAGATCAACTTTAGATCTACTGGTCACCTGATGTTCCTGCAGGCTTGCATAAACGAGGCACTGCGACTCTACCCCCCCATCTCGGTCGGCATGCCGAGAGTCACTCCACATGCAGGAGCACTAATTTGTGGACACTATGTGCCCGGCAACGTAATGGGCCCCCGTTGATAGCGCAAGGCTCATCCGATGAACTCTTTGACTGACAATTGCCCTAGACTACCGTTTCTATCAACCAATGGGCTTTGTACCACCAAGAGAGTCTCTTTAGAGATCCTTTTAATTTCCACCCGGAGCGCTTCTTTGGCGACCCACAATACTCGAGCGATGATCTTCAGGCATTACAGCCATTCCTGGTTGGTCCAAGAGCATGTTTTGGTAAATCGTACGTCGCGCCAGCCACACACTGCTTGCTTACTAATGTGAACCGAAGGCTAGCCCTTGCGGAGATACGCACCATACTCGCGCGATTGTTATGGAATTTTGACCTACAGATTTCGGGCGAGAGTGAAGGCTGGATTGACCAGAAGATCTTCCTTATGCGGGAGAAAGGACCGTTAAAAGTCTATTTAACGCCGCGTTATAATAATTATAATTATTAAGAAATATATTTACTAATAGATTTAACTTATAATAAAATCCTGACTTTTTTAAGTAAGTAGTAAAATTATAAAATAAAAGTGAAAGTTTTAAATAGTTATTTTTATTATAAAATTAAATAGAAAAAAATTAAAGGTTTTATGTTTAAATTTACTTATTTATAAAAGTTTTTTTATTATTTTTATTTAAATAAGTATTTCTTTTTTATATAAGTTAATTATTAGCTGATTAAATATACTTAATTACATTACTTACTATAAAATTATTATTATTTAGTATTTTAATTACTCTTATCACACTCACGGCACTGCCATCGACCCCGCAAGCCAGCGCAGCCAGCCCAAAAGTATTTCACCAAGTCTCTCTCGAGGTCCAAGGTTGGGGGCCATGCGACCTTGCTGAACTGTCTCGCGTGAGAAAGTGGTGTAACACAACTGAAACAGTTTATTCGCTGCAAGAAGCCTCTTTCATCAGAGCTTTCTATGGTTGGCTATTGATATGCAGTCAGCCATTCCCATGATCCAATCGTTCAGCCGCATCAGCTCATCATCCGAAGTCCTTGTCCCGTTGTTTGCGCATCTTCCGTGGCTTCTTTGGGGGCTATGGCAATGCACCTTTGGCCTCAACTTAAGCTTAGACTTGAGGAGGGTTCGAATCGTTCTAAAAATATAATCGTATCTGGCATCTGCACACCACATATTAACGTATTCTCTTTTTATAATTGACCTTACGGACTATGAATATTCGCTCAGCCGCAGAGCCTACCTTAGCTGAAAAGCCATTCTGCAAGCCTCATCACTCCATCATAAGGACTTTTGGAATGAAGTAACACGAGTTGCCGATAAGCTGTACCACCAGCTCCCGTCGTGCTCTGCCACGTCAGCTATTCGCCATGAAGCTTACGAGTTCATAAATTCCCAGCTTTGCCCTTATCTCAAGCCCCCATATGTCTCAGTTAATCTACCGCGACTACCATGTCTCTCAACACTCCCGCTGCAGGGCAATCTGCCCCGGTGAACAACCCGGAGGCTGTTGCGTATCGAGAGCGTGACGCGTTATACAACTACTCGACTGGTGTTGTTGATGTTCCACAGGGCTACAAGTACCGCCAGTATCGTATTTTCGGGTTCATGCTGCCTTGGTATGCGTCGCCGAAGATCCAATTGGGTATGGTTGCTTTTGTGTGTTTTCTGTGTCCTGGTATGTTTAATGCGCTCAATGGAATGGGCGGAGGAGGGTTGAAGGACACCAAGCTTGTGAATGATATGGTGAGTTGACATCGCTGACTGGCAAGATTATTTACTAAGCAGCTGTCCTAGAACACTGCCTTATACAGCACCTTTGCTTTTGTCGGCTTCTTTGGGGGCACCTTCGTCAACAGGCTTGGCGTCAAGTTGACACTAGCTTTTGGTGGCATTGGTTATGGCATCTACACCATTAGCATTCTGCTCCATACACACTACGGAAACGATGTCCGAGCTTTCAACATCGTGGCAGGTGTGCTTCTTGGTGTATGCGCAGCCATGCTTTGGACCGCGCAAGGAACTATCATGATCTCATATCCCCATGAACATCAGAAGGGTCATTACTTCGCTTGGTTCTGGGGCATCTTCAACATGGGAGCCGTCATCGGAAGCCTTGTGAGTTCTCTCTCCGCTTCCTTCTCTCTTATTTCCTCTCTCTCGAGAAGCGGCATGCCATCTTCGATCGATGCTAACAAGTTTTGCAGATTCCCTTGGGTGGCAACATCAACACTGAGAACAATGAGGATGTTAGCGACGGCACATACATCGGCTTCATCGTCTTAATGTTCTTCGGGGCCGCATTGGCCCTCCTTCTCTGCAACGCAAATGATATTATTCGAAGGGACGGGTCATATGTTATTCTGATGAAGAACCCAACTTGGCAGAGCGAGTTCTACGGCTTGTATGAAACCATTCGCTACGAGCCTTTCGTCATCTTCTTATTTCCAATGTTCTTCTCATCCAATTGGTTTTATGTGTATCAACAAAATGTAGTTAACGGTGCATACTTCTCAACGAGGACCAAAGCGCTCAATAGCCTGTTGTACTGGCTTGCGCAGATTGCGGCTGCAGCGATATGGGGATACCTTTTAGACTTGGAATATCTTCGTCGGTCTGTACGAGCAAAGATTGCCTTGATTGTTCTATTTGTCATGACCTTTGTTGTTTTGGGAGGAGGCTATGTTCATCAGAGAACATATACAAGAGAGACGGCGCAGGCTCAAGACTTTGACACGGATTGGAGGGATGACGGGTATGTTGGGCCCATGTTCCTTTATATCTTCTATGGCTTTTATGATGCAGCTTGGCAAGCTACTGTCTATTGGTAAGTCCACTGTTGTAGTTCTTCCGATGGTGACTAACGGGCAAAGGTTCATGGGTGCTCTCTCCAACTCAGGTCGTCGCTGCGCAAACTACATTGGCTTCTACAAAGGTATTCAATCAGCCGGGGCAGCCATCTCCAATAACCTGGACGCTAGAAAGGCGTCATTTGAGGCACAGTTCATCAGCAATTGGGTACTCTTGGCTGCGTCATTAGTTATTGCGTCACCTGTTATTTTTCTCAAGATCCGGGATCATGTTGGTTTGGAACAGGATCTTGAAGGAACGGACGAAACAATGGCAGATGTTGCACCGCATGTTGTTGCAAACTCGGGTCATGCTGGGCATAATTTTGAAAGTAAGGAATCGAGACGACGAGGTCCTGGGTTTACTGCAGTCTAACTGTCATTTCAGTGGAACTCGATGAGTTTGATGTATCTACGAAGCTATTACGTCGGCGGTGATACAGCACCGTACGTGAGGGGGATATGAGTGCTTGGATACCCTTTCGAGATTCGGTTTTTAAAGGCAGATGGTAGAAAGAGGATAAGAATGGGAGGCGTGAGACGGAATAAGAAAAACATATTTATTCGAGTCACTTGGTGCTAATGTCTCGCCGCATAAGATGTATCCCATTTCTACCGCCTAACGTCATCGTACTGCCCGGCCACTCTCAACAGCCTCAAACACGACCGCCACACTTTATTCCTTGACCACAGCATATTCCAAATCTTGTGCGACAAACAAACCTTGCCACAATCTCGATTCCATCCATTACGTCTCCTCTCGTGCATATCCATCGCCAAGGCCACCTTATCTTAACAAGCACTACATATTATTTCAAACACGACTAAAGCTGCCCCAAGGAATTCGGCTCCCGAATCTTAATAATCTTATCTCACAGGTCATATTATGCACGAGTCCGTTGCGGATCATGCCTGATGAGGCATCTCTGCTTACGCCGCGTCTTCCTATTCGCTCTCGCCGCCTCGCTTTTCGCTGCGCGACAACTCGCGAGATGATGATCTTTAGTGCGGATGATCCTGCAGAATTTGATGAATTTGTGGTATTTGGGAAAAGTTCTTCGGAAAGAAGAAGGCAGGCCAGGAATATGGCAACATTGACGATGTTGAGGCCGCGTCATTGGGATTGCCAAGACTGGGAGTAGAGATATATAATGCCTCGACAGGGAGACATGCTAAGCTTAATATTGTAACTATTTTGCGTCCCCATAGAATTATTTTGTTTCAAGTTCTCATTAGTCAAGATGAAAATATCCAATTTCCTGTTGTCTCTCCTCCCTCTGACCGCCGCTGCAACGAGCATTCCCCAGCCTCGGTCAGTTTCTGCTCTTGAGCCAGCTACATCCGCCGAATGCTGCCCCTTCACTTACAAGCCGACATGCACCAAGAATCTCGAACGGGTGTATCACATCAAACTCTTCTATAACCGAAAGCAAGGCATCACGCCTGAGCAGTTCAATGCTTACTGGGCCAACAACCATACCAAGACTGCTGGAGACTTTCACTTACGATTTGGGGTTTACAAGTACTCGCAGGTGAGCACCTCAACAGTCCAACTAGTCACATAAGCTAACATTTTCCGCAGTACCACTCTACCCCTGAACTTCGAGACCTTCTTCGCGTCCCTGGTGGAGCTCCAGTGCTTGAGTTCGACGGCGCTGCGGAGTTTTGGGTTCCGACTATGGAGACTTTCCAGGCCATGGGATCCGACCCATTCTACAGAGATGTTATTACAACTGACGAGAACAATTTCATTGATCATTCTTCTATGAGGATGATTGTTGGTTTCGATTACATCATGGTGGATAATCAGAACGCTGTCATGGAGCATGGTCGGACCTTTCAATAGACCATGGGTGAGGCGAATAAGGATAGACGAAGGACGAGATATCAGACTTAGTTAATCCCTGCTAGAATAGACCGACGAATACGCATACTTGATACAGATAAACAAGCATTATCTAGTTCTATATATATTTAACATGATATCTTGTTTACGCATAAAGCCTACAAATTCACTTGACCCTGGCCGTTCCACTCAAGCTTGATCTCAAACTTTCCAGAAGGCTCGGGCTTCGAGAGCGCCCACTTGATTCCATCCTCCATGACCTTGTCTCATCTCTTGCTCTCAGTCAATTGATCTCCAAAGCGCCGGAAGCCGTGAGGCAAACCATCAAAAACATGTACATCCGTGGGAACTCTGCCAAGTTTGTCAGATTGATTCTTGTTAATGGTGCGCGAAACTTACCCAGCTTCAACAAGCCTCTGTCCATAGAAGAGAGCTTCATCCCTAAAAGGATCCAAGCCACAGATGCCCAGCGTTGAAGGTGGCATGTCCTTGAGCTGCTCAACAGTTGCGAGGCCAATATTCAAGCGAACATCCTTGGGATCCGGGCTCTGGACTTTCAACAGGCTAGTGAACTTGTCGATCGCTGCCTTGTTGATCAATGGAGCATCCGCGTTCTGCACGAATGACGACAAAGATGGCTCTTTCATCTGCTCCATGATAGGCGCATAGCAATCAGTATGGACCAGAGCAGGAATCATCAAAACCTGACCCGCGAGCTTCGGCCGTGAAAGAGCATCGGGAGCCATGTTTTGTCGAAGCGTCAGGGAGGCTGCTAGTTGGGCACCAGCTGAGATTCCACCGACAACGACTTGGCTAGGTACTCCGAGAAGTTCGTCGATGTGGTCATGAACCCAGTGAAAAGCATCAACAGTATCTTCCCATGCTGTGGGATAAGCATAGTCTGGAGCATGGCGATAGTTAAGGTTGACGACTGTGACGTTTGTCATGACTGCGATGCGAGTGCAAATAGCATCTTCGGAGGGAATATTTCCGAAGACATAACCGCCGCCGTGGAGATGGATATAGATAGGAAGACGAGCGCCTTCCTCGGCGGAAGCAGGTCTGTAGGTTCGAACCTCGAGAGGAAAGCCATCTCTTGAAGTGACGGTGTAATCTTTCATGAAAATAGGGTGGTCTTTAAGCTTCTCCATCTCGCTCAGGGCCAGCTGCTCTCGGTACATATTTGTGAGGCGCTGCATCTCTTTCAGGTCCAGATGACCTGGAATAGGTGGCCTGCTATCCGTGACAGCTAGCCATTCTGCCGTTGCATGTCCGTATCGAGTGAAGTCGGCCATGGTGAATGTGCAGTGCAAGGAATCGAATGCGGGGTATCTTGTTGATGTTGTCCAAAAGAAATTTGAGTTAGGTATTTGACGGAATTGAGTTTTTGAAGCTATCGTGGGAAATGCCGAGGAAGATGTTGTCGCATGATGCCCGCGGGTCCAAAGTTGTCGCCGAACCCCTCAACTTCGCCAAACTCGGTATAAGTGAGTGCCGAAGCATCCACATTAGTCGGCGAGAAGTCCGAATTCACATAAAATCATGATATCTTCAGCTCGTGACATTTACTTGTCGTGAATGAGCAAACTGGCCTCAATTTATTCATCTGCAACAAGTCGAATGTCGTTGTCAATATATGGCCTGGGCACTCGGCAGTGAGACTCGTAACCAAGAAGAGCTCGACTCTATTAAGCGCGCCAATCACGATAGCTTCACACAAAGTCAACCAAGAATCAAGCAAACTACGTCACGATATTCATAGTTTGCAAAAGGCCCGACAACGTCTCAACGTTACATAGAATCAGGGTCGAATGCAACTTTCCCCCGCATTTTAAGCCAATACCGAGCAAGATCTGCATAAACTTCCGGGGCCGTCGGAGATGGATATAAACTTTAAAGCTTCCTTGGTTCTGCAAACAAAATGAGATTTCCTCCTTTTCCATCCTGTTCTGGTCAACGATAGTGCCACGATGAAATTCCTCAGTGCTGTGACTGGTGCGCTAGCTCTTCTTCAAGGCGCTGATGCAGCGACTTGGAAGGATTACAAGCCGCAGAGTCGCACGCCGAGCTCGTGTCCTGATTATGTCGACTATTCACAGAAACCGCATAAGCCGCTGTCTTCAGGCAAGTTGAAGCTGCCGTTCATGAGACCGAGTGAAGAATGCAGAACATTCAAGAGCCTAGCCGTTGAGGTGCGTCCACAAATACCTTGAAATGAGATTGCTTAATTGCTGACATCATGGTAGAAAGGCATTAGCGACATCAAGAAGCGCGTCAAGAACCCTGATCTGGCGCGTCTCTTTGAGAACACCTTCCCATCGACACTTGATACGACGGTCAAATATTTCGATGCGAAGAAGAATCTGGCTTTTATCGTTACTGGCGTAGGTCTCTTGACAAGTCCTTGAGAATATTGACTAACAAATGTATAGGATATCACGTATGAATAAATATTCCATTCACAGGCATCAACTAACGAAAAGTCGAAGTGCACAGTGGCTACGCGACACAGGTAACCAGTTTGCGCATTTGTACAAGCTGCTTCCCCAAGACAAGAACCTGAAGGCTCTCGTCAAGGCTATCATCAACACTGAGGCGAGATACATTTCCGAGTACCCTTATTGCGGTATGTGCCATTTTATTCGACCCCGAGAGACTATGAGCTAACGAAGAGTTCAAGGTTCCTTCCAGCCACCTCCCGAGAGTGGCTTAAGCCCTTCAGTCAACGTACGAACCCTGAGGAGATGTTACATCATAACTGATCTGGTAGTGTTAACGTGATAAACAGGATTATGCTACACTTGTTACCGTAAATCCGTGTGTCCTACCGAAAGCCCCATGTCCTTCCCGTACTCAGGCTAACGACAGCGTTTCATAGACCAGTCGACAATCAAACAGTATTCGAGTGCAAGGTATGCGACAGTCCTGACATGCTGCCATACCATTTGCTAAAACCTTTCAGTACGAACTTGACTCTCTAGCTGGCTTCCTCAAGATTGTACGATCATATTATGCTAATACCAAAGATGCTTCGTTCATCAACGACAACTGTGAGCTACTAGTTCGTCAATTTCCAGACCCTATACTAACAACTGACAGTCAAATCTGCTATGAAGCAAATCCTTCGAGTCATCAATGAGCAATCTCAAAGTACCTGGGCCGAAGATTGGTCTTACATCAGCTACTACAACTGGACTGGCGAAGCAGGATCACTCTCACCACCAGTGCCCAACAGCGGAAATGGTGAACCCAAGCTAGCCAATGGTCTCGTTGCATGCAGTCATCGTCCATCAGACGACCTGTCAATTTTCAACTACATCACCTCTGACAACGCCATGATGTCAGTCGAACTCGATAACGTTGCAGATGTATTGGATAAAGTTGGAGGTCAAAAAAGCCTTTCTGCCACACTGCGTGGTCATGCGAAGACGATTCGACAAGCAGTCTGGAACCATACTCTCACTGCCAATGGTATTTTCGCTTACGAGACCAATGGATATGGCGGTCAGTACATCATGGATGACGCCAACGTCCCTAGTCTTGTATCTCTGCCGTACCTAGGCTTCCTCAAGCGCGACGATCCGACATACAATAAGACCAAATCTGCTTTGTTCTCACGAACAAACCCTTACTACGCCGTTGGAAAGACATTCAGTGGAATTGGTGGGCCGCATGCAAATGCGACAAACCCATGGCCTATGGCACATGTCTCAGCTATCTATGGAACCGACGATGACGAGGAGATAACCATGCGACTCAATATGATTCTGGAGAATACTGCTGGCCTTGGATTGATCCATGAGAGTGTTAATATCTATAACTCCTCTGTATTCACACGACCGTGGTTTGCTTGGGCGAACAGCTACTTTGCCGAAATGGTCCTGGATTTGGCTGAGAGAAAGCCTAGGTTAATTTTCAAGGATGACAAGCCATATGTCATCTAGGACTTATCGCCTAGAAAAACGAGGTTACTATTTAGTCGTACCAAAGAAGAACGGCCATTCGTGAGCTACCTGCTTGTATGAAGACTCAAGAAAGAGGTCGAGAAGTGACAGCAAGGCGCAATGGTACGATGTTTCCCGCAATGTTCCTAATTTAAGCTTAAGAAAATGATTTAATCTCCAATTCCAGCAGTGGTAACAAAGCCCATATGGCCGGTCAGTTTGAATATCACTGCGGACGAACATTGATGTATGAGTGAGGCCCAGCATTGGCCATATGCAAGATAACACAATGCACAACATTACTAAGAGCTTACACGGCCTTTGATTGGGGTCCATTCGCAAGGTAAATTGCTTTGTCAGAGTGGAACTATACCGATAGCGAATGGGATCAAAGAAATGAAACCAATAAGGTGCGATTATCCACGAGGCGGCCGACAGAATGGTAACAGTGGCCAAAGAGGGATCTAACCCAGCATCGCTTAAGCTATTCTAGAGCAGTCGACGGAGACAAAGGAAAATATCTCTTTCTTAAAGAGGATGGTGCGGAAGAAACGCACCGTCGGATATGCACGATCAAGAAGCGAAAACTCGTATTGGTAGAAATCATATCAAGTTTCTTCACCGACAGCGCGACCTACCGTATACCCTCAACTATAAAACTATGTGAACTAACCATCATCCTAAAACCACTCAAGCTTCTCAAGACTCAGCTTCAAAGCCAAATCCCACCGATTCCTTAAGATGCAGCTCATCAATCTCTACGCCCTCACCGTCTTCGCCACATCAGTCCTGGCAGCAGACTGCTCCGGCAACGGTAATAAGGACGTCGGAAAATTCATCACAGCCTACTGGGATGCTCGCGAAAGGATGTGCAGCAACTCCGGCTGTACTTACCAGGAGGCTTGCACCACCTCCGGATCTTTTACTGTCAAGGGCCTTGGTGTTGACACTATCTTGAATGTTGAGATGAAGCGCAAGAACACGGGTGGCAAGAAAGGATTCAAGGATTGCTGGGTACGTATCTTGACCTTGCCTGGTAGACTGTGCTAATTGGTGTTGTGACAGGACGCTACTGAGTATGTGACCCGATATTTACGTATGACTTGTCTAATCTTTCTAGGGACATCATCAACCAGTGCCCCAAGGGTGGCTCGAAGCAGCTGAGCGGAACGTGGGAGGCCAATGGTCAGCTGTATCAGGTCAATGGTTATTTCTCGTTCAACTGAGAGCAGGTATTTGCGTGAGGCCTGGATACTTCTCGAGGGCAGTCTGGTTCTCATCATAGAACGGCTTTGGGGGATGCAGCATAGAATAAGTTTGTCACTTTTGAAGTAAAACCCACCAAGGTGTGTTGTCTCAATAAACGAATCTTGCAACCAAGGCTTCATTTCAATGAGTCTTTTACTGGGGGTGATTGAAATATGTATGGAGACAGTGAGGCATATTTTGAGTAGGGGAGTGGTTAACTGATACCATTCTTTCAGCTTCACGTTTTTCTTTGGTTCGATTATTTGGATCATAGACAAGAAGCTCACCTTGCGTCCTGATCTATTTTTAGCTGTATGTCGCTTATCAACGGAGTTTTGTTATGCTTGAGTGAGCGGGAGGAATAAGCGTAAAAGCCAAGAGGGACGGCGCGCACGGCCCCTGCAGTAGGTATCGATAAGAGAGTTCAGGTCCGCAAATTGCTCCTTTCATCTTCATGTTTGTTGGCCCTGTTTCCTTGTTGCATATCGCAATCTGGCTTACGTTGCGTTGGGTTTCCCCTCACCAATGTCAAAAGTCTCATCTCATCTTAGCATTTTCACTCACGACTATGCCAGGTTGATCCCGGACGCGCGTGTCATCCAGTTTGTCCGCGTACCTTGAGCCACATCGATCATATGCGATGATCAGGCCATCCTCGTCTGGCGGCTCTCCCTTTACGGCCCGTCACGCATGCGAGATTTGCAGGTAGGTCAACAAGCCAAGCCGTCTGCGCACCGATATGCACTGTGTGATGTTTCCGACAGCTGATCTGACAACTCGATTCGACGAAGCAGAGAGCGAAAAGTCCGGTGTGACAGGGCTTTGCCAAAATGCAGGTTTGTTCCATCCCATCCCAATCCCAGACAAGTGCAGTCCATCACCGTATCTTGTCCACTGGAACAAAGGAAACCGTACGCAAGATCAAAATGTGGAGCTGACGCTTTGGCCTATGTCCCGCAAAGACGATGCGACCGGCTCAATCAACCTTGCGGGTACAGCCCGATTTCTCAGCGTCGTACTCGTGATGAACAGCTGCAGGAGCTCCAGGACCGATTGGCCAAGACCGAAGCTCAGCTCGCTCTTGAGACCCCGCGGCCGAGGACAGGTTCTATGACCTCACATTTACAGCCACCATCGACCACTACTGCACCAGCCCTGCCATCACGTTGGCCAGATGCTCTGGGCTCTATCACGCCAGGTACCAGCACCCAGTACCATCTTGCCACTACAGCATCATCACGTGTCTCCAGTATCCCCGGATCTGCAGGTCCGTCAACTGGCCGTAACCCCATGGAGCTAGACAGTCACAGAAACATGGGTACGGCTATCGATCTGCCGACTAACAGCTCACCCATGCTAGATATTGATCTGTTTAACCCAGGAGCCGATTCCAATATGGCCTTCGATTGGTGCAATCAGCTAACAGCCCTGGAACCACTCGATAACATACTCCTCACTCGCTTATCGCCGCGATCTTTGGCCCATAGCGGCACCGAAGAGGAAATCTCGCATGCAGAACTAAACGCACTGCACAAGTACTACTTTGAATCAATTTACTTCTCCTTTCCCTTCTTAAACCAAGATCGCTTTACGGCAGAATCAATGGGAGGCGGTCTCGCTATCAGCGCCCTCATTTACTCAGTAGCACTCGCTGGATGCGCGCACTCATCCACTTCTCAGAACAAAGAGTCGGCTTGCTATGTCTTGGCAAGAAACTATGCAGAAAAGTGCGAAAGAGATGGCCAGTTAAACGAGCTCAATTTGCTGCAGGCCCTACTCTTTATCGGGAGATATGAGGCTATGGCCGGGAAGCTCGAAAGGAGCTGGATGACACTGGGACGTGCTGTAATGCTATCCAGGCTGCTTGGATTGCCCTACATGGATAAAAGAAATGAAGGCGATGGATTTCACGACTCTCAAAGTCATGATGGCTCTGGCCTGAACCTGTCTGAAACGACTGATCAGGTTCTTTTAGAGGAACGAAGAAGGACCTTCTGGGCTTTGTACATATTGCTCAGTTATGTCAAAACACGTACCGGATGGCAGTGCATGCTGGGCGACATAAAGGTGAGATAACCCTGATCAACTCCCTTGGGGCGCTTTGACACTAAACTCAACCTGTCTAGAAATTTCACATTAACCTCCCATCCCCAGGGTTGCTGAGATCTGATCTAGTCCCGCTCAGTATGCCTTATCTCTCAGATATAGAGCTCGAGCCTAGCACCGAGATCTCATCTTATGCAGGATGCGTCCTGATGGTAGAGCTGGCCCTGCGCTGTTTTGATCACGGGCAAAAGCGGACTTCGGAGAGCTTCTGGGATGGCTACTGCGATCTTGTGAAGAAGACAGACGTCCTTTTCGGAATGCTGAAACGTCACCTCAACGCTACGTCTATCAGGGAGGACCCTGTCGCCTTCAGCCTGTATCTGAATCTTCGCGCAACGGAGATCTTTTCCCATGAGTCGGCTATTGCCCGGAGCGAAGAGCAAGGTCTGCCACCGTTGATGACGGCTGAGAGTCAACGCCGTGCCACAGCAGCTGCTTTTCAGATATCAACTGCAGTGCGCCTGAACCTCCCCTCACCGTGGAAGGCTGACAGCGACATCATCATGCTACAGGCCATATTTATCGCGTGGCCGCTGACCATGGCTCTGAAGGCCTTCCATCGCGAGTTGGTGCATGGAGGTAGTCGCGATAGCATTAACGGTGTTGTTGCATCGTCAAGGTTGCTTTTTGCCGCTCTGGGCCATATCGAGGAGTCGGGCGGGCATTGGCATCGAAGTGTTGCACAAGTGGAGAGAAAGCTTCAGGAATGGGAAGAGAAGAACTCCTTCAACTCGCTTGCGCTATGATAAGCAGAATTTTTCTCAGATGCTTCGTGATTATTGGTACATCCATGTTTATACAATGCGGAAGGCATCGAACTCGCTCTCGGCGGCGTTTGCGCGTAATGAGTACAGGGGTTGGTTATTGCCATGTTTAGATTGGTATAACTTTGGTAAGGCTATAGTTAAACCATATTACCTTGGGCTTTGAAAACTAGACCATGAGGTATATGATGTCTACATGGCCTCGAGTCTGCATCTGATGCTTGGGGTCAGTGTACTCATATCCTGCCACAGAAGCAGATGTAGCGTCAAATTGAGGGAGACTCCTTAGCTAGACTTATTTGAAGCTGAGGCTTGCAAACGCAAGCTATTCAATCTCGTGATAATACTAGCAGTTCACACACTTATTTATGAAGGACCGATTTAAAACGTCGAAAAGTAGACTGCAACAGGCCTGCATAGTCTAGGCACCTGACCACTTCCAAGCAATAAGTGCTATCTTGACCTTGTTCACCTGCCAGGCGCCTGAGTTCATCGCGAATGGAAACTTGGTGATGCCTAGAATTTGCCTTCGTCTGTCGGAAACCACGATCTAACAGGAACTGAACTGTAGCCAGCCTTTGATCGCGATTGATGGTTGGTAATCCATTGGGGGGGTTCAAAGTTCTCCGCCATGTAGTACTTGTAACCAAAAATAGCATTTTCCAAGAGACCGATCCCGTCCTTAGGATTCCATTGGTGGAGAAAACTCCTCCTCGTATGTAGTTTGGATTGCAAGTAGGGTAGGATGGAGAATTGAGCCGCCAGGCCCATGAATGTGTTGGGGAGTCCTCTTCTGTGGTCAAACATGTCTTGTACTGATGACCAGTGCATCTCCGAACCTTGTAGTCTGTAAACTGTCGGCCAGGCACCCTGAGCCTTCCAATAAGCCTCCGAAGTAGCCCTATCGAAGGTGTCTAATGTTGAAATTAGAGCACCCAACTGGTCTTGCGAGCTATGAGTCGAGAACTGGCTCGCGTAGCATAAGGCTCTCATGAAAGCTAGCCAGAAGTGACTAGGTGCATAGTCCGAAGTAGTTTCACTGTCAAATATCAATAGGGTTTCGGCTTGCAGCAGGAGTAGATGTGGCTCGAAATTGCTTTGGCACGAAGCACATAACTCGTCCCATATATGCGCTTGTTTTACCCAGTCCCTCGTCGTCCGATGGGCAAAGTTGACAACTTCTTGCGCGGCCCCACTGAGTTCCAATATGCCTCGAGTACGCGTAGCAAGTCTACGCTTCAGCCCTTTCTTGGCGTGGTATTTCGCTTCTGTAGACATGGCGCTTGGGCCGACCTCTGTATATCGAGACTCATCAGCGAGCCACATCAAAAGCCACGGTAAGGGTCCATATGCACTCCTTGCCAATCGAATCATGGCGCAGGCATCAGGTAGGTGACGATGGGGTATTCGGGCCCATATAGCATCAAAGAGCGAGGAGAGATTCGTTGGCAGCTTCTTCAGTGTCTCTTGGAGCTGGGCCAAACCGTCGCCTGCCGTAAAGAGATCGATGAGTTCCATGACTACGAAAGATACCCATAGGAATACCCCGTCTGCCTTTTGCACCACATCGTCGGTGAGCTTGGCAACTTGACGAGGGTAAACGCTTTTCGGCTCAATGTATCCTCTGTTCTTCTGGAAACTCTTTTTCACAAATGTCATCATGTCATCCTCAGTTAGAAGGTACATCTGAAGCATTGGGCCATCGTTGAAAGCATCTTCAAATTCCGTCCACGGCCGGCTTGCAACGCAGACCTTGATGCCTTGAGCAGCGTCATTAGCCATGGAGCGTATATGTGAAACAACTGTTGCTGGGGGTATCTCGAACTCATTGAGGCCATCGCCATTGAATGTCGACACTCATTCATGAGGGCCTGGAAGGACTCATCAATTTCCCATTCTTCCCAATCGGGGAAGTCTGCCATTCCTCGAAGTGCTTGGAACAAAGCCCAACGTCTTGGTGCAATTATGGGCGCGGCGCTCGGGCGTTGATTGAGGACTTGATGCAGAACAGTCTTCTTGAGGCCTCCCCAAGCCTTTTGCATGTTTAATCCCGAGTTCCAGGCGTAATAATTCGTGATGAGAATTGGTAATGACTTTGCCCAGGGCTGGAGGAAGGTTCTGAGTCTATCAGGGCGAGCTATCAGTTTCATGATGGTAGACTTTCCTGATCCAGGCTTGCCAGTAATCCAATAAGGTGTCTTTGATTCTTCAGCAAGCCACGCTGGAAAGCTGTACCAGAGGACCTTGCCATCTGATTTCTTAGGTTCATGCTGGAAGATCCATTCGTACGTAGCCTCGAAATTGTTGGCCACTGCATCTTCGCGATCGTACATGGAGTCAAAGTAGAGGCCATGGGAAATATCTTTCCCAACATCTGTGAGTTCTGGTCTACCGTGGACTGGGTCTGTGTCAAATATCGCCATTGAGCTATCCAAGGTCCATCTCTTATCCCAGAGCAATCGCACCAGTTCAGCCCGGATGTTTTTTGCGTCAGCGGAATGACTACTTGTCAGAGCTCCTGTGATCTCCTGGCCTATCTTTTGGAGGGAGATGGATTGTCGAGCTTTAATTAGAGTCGAAATAACTTCTGTTGATTTCCCATCGATTTCACTGGCAAGCAATTTCGAGTTTGCATCTTCGAATGTCAAGGTCTGACAAATGTCACCCAGCTCCAAAGTCAAAAGTTCAGAAGGCTGGCCGCCCTTCATTTCCCTTGCAATATCACCCTGTTGAGATGTTGAGTTCTCAACTCTGGCCAGAATTCCGAGGATAGTATCCAACGTTTTTGTGAAATGCAATTCCCACTTTGCGGTTTTCTTTGAGTCAGCCCTGTGCAAGTCAGCAAAGATTTGACCGTTTTCCACTGGGTGTTCATATTCACCAGAGACAGAATACGATGCAATTCATAATCTTTTTTTGGAGTGCCTCCAGGCGGTTGTCCATGTCGTCGATTTTGCGCCTATCCCATAGACCTGCCAGAGCAAGGCGAGGAATCTTATTCCTAGCCCGCTTATCATCTTTGTCGATAGTTCGCCTTTTGCGGTTGTCGATCCTATTCAAGACTTTTTTGAACTCGGTCTCAATGCTCTCGCACTCTGTACAGAGCTTGAGTAACTGAGATTCTGCTACAGATCCCCCAGCCACAACCTCGTCAGAATTAACCTGAACTGCTTTCGCCAGCTCAGAAAGTTCTTTTGTGAGTGCAGTCAAATCGGAACTCTCCTGGGCAATTTGAGAGACAGAATCTGGACCTTTGTAAACAATCAGGTATTTATCCCAAGTCCTCGTCAGTATCTTGCCCCCGAACTCGGCGAACTGGACAACAGCAGCCGCGATGGCCAAAGCGCTAAAGGGGTCCATAGAATGGTCGGCGGTGTACGGAGTAGTGAGACTTAGATCCAACTAATCTAGCGCCGATAGCTAGTAATGGCTCCATTAAAATACTGACATAAGCAGTCTCACAAAATAGGCACTGGGAACATTAAAAACGCAATAGTCTGCCTTTCAGTGAGTAAAGGAATCGGAGGCAAGTGTTGGTGAGATAAATCTGATCTGGTCATAAGATCTTTGCAAGGCTCGGGCCTGGGATAACATTTAGCCGCAATATCCCTCATTCGGAGAATTTATCACCCGTTTCACTTACTGAGAACTGAGACTTGTTGTCGTAGAGGTTATCCCCCTTTGAGCCTATCGAATGGGAAGAAGAAGCGTTATCAATTTATCAGAGGTTTGGTACTGCCAGGGTAATAATTTAACAGAACGCGTGCGGTAGCTCCATATAAAGTTGCCTTGAATGCCCACTCCTGTAATTAACCTTGCCTACGGAGTACACGTTGAACGAATCCGTGCGCACTAATTTCCACCACACGCCTGTGTTTCACACCCACTACCTTCACCATCCTGCTATCGAATTTGCAAACCTGTCCAGAAAATCTGCTTGAGATCATTGTCGCACTGCTGAGCCTAGATGACATTCGAAATCTTCGGCTGACCTGTAGGTCTCTGGTTTTGAAGTCCTCGGGCTATACTATTAGGAAATTCTTCCTGAACAAGCATGTTGATCTGACGCACGACTCACTGCTTGGGTTTGCCCGAGTCTGCAAAAACGGAGGTATATCCACAACTGTACAGAATTTATACCTCACTGGCAGTTCGGCTGAGTGCGAAATCCAACCCTGGCAGGCCAATGACGCAAACGAGGCCAGAATGGGTCTCTTGGTCCAAGCATTCGACAGTCTTGCAAATCGTAAAAGGGATTCAAAGATGAAATCAATCACAATCAGAATCGCCGTCTTCTGCGATGGAATACCTCTTCTACGAGCCACCGCAAGGGAAAGGCGTTCACACCATGTACGCGAGTGCACGAAACCGACGTTTAGTACGGTGATCAGGGCACTGGCATCGAGCAATCTCCGAGTAGAGACACTCAATATTTTCAACGACCCTGACCTACGGCCACACAGACCATACATTGAGGACTTCTACCCCAACCCTCAAATCATGGAACTACGCAAACCCGATGACTCAGGCTCACAGCAGTGCACGCTGCCATTCGACGAGCTCAACGGCGTGAACTGGAATGATCCTGGTCTTGCCGAGTCGTTAGCAACCTTGACATCACTGTCGATAGGAATTTGCACTCCTGATGCCAGAGCGGGGCCGACCGAAGAACTGGCCGAAGAGAACAAGGACCTCCCACGAATAAACGAGGTGTTTGAAACCTCGAGCATGGAAGGTCCAACCGACTGAGGCGCTATGTCCAGGCTTCTCCAATTATGCCCACTGCTTAAAGACTTTGAGCTGCATTACTTTCATGTCAGACTGCGTACGCGGGGCGCGACAGTGGGAGATATTACCTGCGAAAAGATTATGCAGCGCCTTGCTGAACTGGAAGGATTGCCCTTCCTTGACACATGTCGGCTCCGTGGCATTTGCGCTCGGGGCGAGGACGTGCTGGGCTTTATCAAGCGAACAAAAGTACGCGAGTTGTCAATGGAGACTATAAAGCTGAGTGGGCTTAAGTACCAGTCGGTATTTAACTACTACACTGCGGAGGTTGCGAACATAACCAAGTTGTACTTAGATAATCTCTACGAAATGGAGAGACGCGAGCCTGTCAACCGTCGGAGGGTGCACTTTCTTGGCGAAGGAAGGCGAAGAACAGAGTGGATGCCGCCTGAGGTTGGCAATGAGATATTGGAAAGAGAAGGCCCAAGTGTCAAGCGTCCTATAGTCTACCACATGGCTCTTCCAATGTCTGGCGGGACCCCCGCTCATGCAGAGTGGATGAGGTTTCATCTTGCGGAGTATGGTTTTGGGTGACTTGGTCTTGCTGCACCTGAAGTTCATTGACTATCTGATTTGCTTGGTATCCAGCATCTACTACAACGAAGAACACACTATCTTAATACATCATAGCATAATAACCAAACACGTTCATTGACATTCATTTGAACGTACTGTTTTCTAATTCGCTACCTCCAGACCTAAATTTGTTGTTGCCCTGAAGCTTTGCGCTTCCATCCACACGCGCCAGTCTGCGTTGCCGTTACCATCCGACCGTATTCGAATAGTGCTTGGCCCGAATATTGCAGATCATCGTCATTGATAAACGGGTTATAGTTGTAGGTTACGAGACCGATTCCCGGTAAGGTTTTTCAGCGACCCTATCCTGTATCGTTGAAACTGGTGCTATGGAAGAAAGAACGAAATGACTTATTGTCTGAGTTCAAGTGGTTATTACCTCTATAATTCTATCTATCTATAACAGAACTTGTATTCAATCCTTTATCGTGTACTCCTGCTAGCCAGGTGTACTATGAACGCTAGATTCTCTTGATGAGATTGTAATATTCTGCATGAGCGTCATCCCATTAATGCTGTTTAGTTCCATCTCACTGCCCGCTAGACTTTCCGGGCCCATGTGCTCTGCATACCGAGGATGATTCTTTCCTGTACCCTGCCAGTAAGTCCCGTAACTTCCAGCAGTATGTCCTGTTTTCAAGTAACGATTCGACGCTATTACTTGGACCCCAGATCGGTCTTCACTCGTTAGCAACGTTGTTGATTTCAGGTTGGTGAGCTTTCGAAGGAGAGGCCGGACCGCTGTAAGAGCGACGACTATGACCGAGATACAGATCTCGGCAGTTGCCCAGATGTCTAAAAGTATATTAGAGCTAGATTTGAGTGAGGTTGAGAAGACTCACATATGGATATGGCATTGTCAACATAGACCATGGTTATAAATCTACCGACGCTGACGGCGATGGTAATGACACCTAGGCTGAAGACAACAGTTAATCCAATCTTTTTACGTGTTGAAGTCATCTTGAGGGTTGCCAATAAGGGGATTGGGTATGCAACGTCTAACTGAGGGTCAGAGATCGGAGTAAGAAGCCCAGCAGGTCACGCAATTCGTTACTTACTAAGGACCTCGGATACAAAGTTCATAGACCACAGAAGCCGCATAAGAGTCATTGATGTGAAAGATGTACATTCCTGTTCTCCTTTTGCCCTACATCTCCCGTCAGCGGTACCCTAGAGCTTTCCAAATCGTGACTGACCAGTTGACGGATGGATCAGGCCCGCACCAGAACCAGTCACAGAAGAAAGTAATGACCGCGAAAGAGGTTGTGAGGCCAGCTAGACAATAGAGCGCAATGCGCATTTTGGGCTGTGAAATAGGGACGAGGTTGAAATAAAAGGCGATAATACTAAATTTCGGAAAGTATATGCCTGTGTCGAAGAAATGATTTGTGGCGAACCGAATCTGAACAAGAAGATAGGATCAGCTTACATGGTACCTGGTATGCCGAGAAGCGAAGAAATGCCAGGACTGTCATGCTTGCTTACCTTTCTAATAGCTACATTATCTATTGTGAAATTATCCATTGCATCCATGGAGTAGGTAATCGTGTCGCAGATCAGCAGGCCCTGGCAAGACAGCAGGCCAAGAATAAGCCAGTAGTCGGCTGAAAACAGTCGTGCTTTTCTCATTACCACCCGGACATAAATGCGGCAAGCGACTGTGACGTAGGCGAGAACCATGAAGGTCCACTCGAAGCCCTGAAGAATAATCAGAATTTCATGATCATAAAATCGAAAGGTAAATACGTACCATGACAGCCCTGCTGGATATCATACTGGCGATATTCTGTACAGGGGAGTCGGTCGCATGAGAAAGAAGCTACGCCGGAAACGCAGTTACATCACGCATCAGAGAGTCAAGAAAACAGGACCAAGTTTATGGCAAGCCAGCGAGGGGCACCCAGTGACTGCTTATTATAGCGGTCCTAATCAGAGCCTAATATCTGGTGCTAGCAGATCATGGCGCACGCCACCATAAGCAGGAGCAGAGTTACACGGCCCCAATCATGGAATGCCCGAGCCGCATTCGAGCGAATATTCCCCACTATCACCGCGGCCGAAGATTACGCCAAGCAACGAGCGTCAAAGCGTAGACGCCATTGATTGATTGATCTGAAGCCATCAACTTACTCGCCACTTGGTGAGATAGATCTTCGGCGTAGACGCCATTGAAGACAATAGCTTTCTTCGTTTGACCAGCCAGCTAAACCAGCGACCAGCAGCATGGTGCCTCGGCGACTTGTGCACTAGCGAAGGGGTGGGACCTCCTTAAACCGGGCTGGCCACTGATCACTCGGGAGAATGCCACAAAGTCACGCTACTTGTCGATCGCACGAGTCAAGAAAAGTCAGGCAAAGTGTGCCGCTTCTGGATGCCAAGCTCCTCTATTGGACAGGCGCAAGCTACAGCGCCGTGACTGACCTAGGCTCGCCGAGTCCAGGGACTGGGGATTTGGAGTGGCTACTTAGTGACATATGAAAAGCGCTCTGAAGCAAGCGATGGTATTATTGTCTCTCATTTACGAGAAGAAGTACTGCCCTTGCAATGTCCTCAAGTCTGTCAATTTCTAGCGCATCATCTGTCATGTCCTCTTCTACTCAGCATCCATAAAAATACCCTGAGAAACACAAATGAGCTCAGAGAACTTGTGGATAGTTAAAGACGGGCTCAGAAGTTGCTGGAAAGCGATATCCAGCCCCAACTCTTTGAAGATCCAGTTTCGTAGCTCGGCGCCAATCATGCTATCAATGCCGTAACTCGCGATTGACCGTCCAGAACTTTCATCACTAAACTCCTCCACGTCGAGAAGAAGCACCCTAGCCAGTTTGGACACGAAATGGTCGCGCACCAGAGAAATAGCTTGCGCTGGCGAGCTGGTAGCTTTAACTCGGGAGAGAATCGAGCCTGCTTCTCCATCGCCGTGATTCGCGCCGTCTAGTTGATTCATAGCGTCAAGAAGGATAGAGAAACGCTGGTCACCGGCCCAGAAAGCATCAACATCACCCTCGGCCTGTTTGGTTGCTCTGTGGAGCTCTGCAGGGTCAAGGCCGACGACGAGATGGTCAAGGCTTGCGCTACCATCTTGCTGACCCTGTTGCTCCAAGATTGACACCTCAAAGGCATTCAGTAGAGCCTCCTCGTCAATGCCATACATACCCTTACGAGTGAGCGAGTTCTCGAGGTCCAGATTCTCAGCAACTACTCCGACGCCTAGAACCATGGGGAGAACAACTGCACACGCAGGTTTTCCCTGAGAGCGGCGCAGCCGAGCAAGTGCATCCATGTAGGAGTTTGCAGCCGCATAGTTACCCTGAGCTGGAGTTCCAAGAATACCAGACACAGAGCTCGTCATGAGGAAGAAGTCCAGAGGTAGTTCAGCTGTTGCCTCGTGAAGGTTCTTACTACCGAGTACCTTTGGCTGAATGGATATCGTCCAGCTTTCGTAGCTCATGTTCTGGAAAAGGCCATCCTGCAAGGAGTGTTAGTTTAATCGATGAGCGCGTCCAAGTAATCACAACTCACTCGCAAGACCATGGCGGCATTCACAATACCTCGCAGAGGCGTATCGGATGGAATTGAGGCTACAGCTCTCTCGACATCTCCTTTGATAGCTGCATCGCCTCTGAAGACCTGCACCTTGGCACCTCGAGCTTCCAGGTCCTGGACACAAAGGGCAGCCTGCTCAGAATCTGTTCCCGAACGAGACAGGAATGCAAAGTTCCGCGCTCCTCGCTTCATCATCCATGTTGTGAGGCTACGCCCCAGGCCACCGAGACATCCCACTAGGAGGTAAGTAGCATCTGCATGCAACTCAAGACGTGGGGGAGTGCAAGCAACGTCTACAGTGCTACCCTTTGTATGAGTAATGATGGTTTCGCTGCTTTTCAGAGAGGAGGAGAGGGTGAGTGAGCTGTTGATGTCCGAAACACTACTAATTGTCAAAGGTGGGACAGGGAGTGAACCGCTCCTGTAGAGCGTCATTATCCGCTCGAGGAGTCGGCCAAGAACCTGTGGCCGCTTGAAGAGGCCAATGAGGTTGACTGATAGGTAGCTTGCTCCGCGGGAGGCAGCCACGGAGTCCAAGGACGAGCCTGCAGGTATCTTGCCACAGTTCACAAATCGTGACAGGGCCGGCATATTTCTCCACGACTCGTGCGATATTGCTGTCTCGACTGAACTGCCCGAAAACACGACATCGATTTCATATTCTTGAAGGAGTTCAGGAGTATAGTCAACCAAAGTCTGGTCTCTAGAAAGGCCAAAGGAACTTTCTAGCTCCTCAGCCTCGGTACGGCTCCCGACTGCGACGTAGACTCTGCCCCCGAGCGCTTGTGTTACTCTAATCGCGGCTCCTCCGACGACTCCTGACCCGGGAAGTATAAGAACCGACTCCTTGGACTCAAGCTTGGCAAGTGTCTCGAGACCATATAGAGCAGGGCCATAGTACATTGGGAGACCTGCGGTAGTCTCATGATCCTCAGAGTCGTGGAGCCTTTGTACAAGACACTCTGGGACTCTCTGAAAGCTTGACAGCCTTCCTGAACTAAATGCCACCATTCGGTTGCCGGGCGCCACCCTTGTAACGGCATCCCCGGTCCGTGTCACGATGCCAGAAACCTCATGGCTGAAGTCAGGGCCGGGAGAGGAGCCCAATATGACGGCTTTATCTTCATCGGTAAGACCTGTTGCTGTCACTCGGAACTCGACCTCGGTAGGTTGCAGTGCCACCTCGTCCGCGTTACAGTGGGAAAATAAAACCTTTCCAGAGTCGATTGTGCCGTTCAGTCTAACTTCTGGGTCAAAAGGCTGAGACTTGGTCTCATCGTCAGTGAGAGCGTATGTCTCGTTGATCCTGTCGAATGGGATAAGTCGATTGATCAGGAGCTGTCCGTCCTTGGAAGTATACTCCGTCTCCAGTTCCTGTTCACCAGTGAAGAATGCTGATGCGAGACGGGATGTTCTTGTAGTAAATATCTCAGAGGCAAGGTCACCAATTGAGAAGTCCACAAGTGTTGCTTTCAGCGAAGCTCGTTCAGAGCGAAGAGATCGTAGGAGCCCTGCCGTCATGGCATACTCGGGACGAGCCACATCTTTCGATGCATCGCTGCAAGATATCCATAACACTTTGGAAGCATCGCCCAGGATCGTCTGTATGTGTAGAAACTCGTCTTCCGACATGTTAGCCATAAAGGGGACCTCAAGATCAACTAAGGCGATCACGTTGGCTCCAGCTGGACAGGTATTGCCTAGCCTCAAGCGCTCTGTTGTGAAACCCGCCTTTTCGAGTTCACACTCTAAACTATGCGCGCAGCTTGGAGGATCAGTATGGTGTAGTAACCATATGGGTGCTTCTGAAGGATTGCGAGTCTTCTCGATACGAGTAACGAATAAGGACTCGCCCAAAAATGATTCAATTCCAGAGAAACCCACGTCTTTGAGACGCTGTTCTGACAGAGCAGATACATCTCCCCCTAGCACAGCACAACCATCTTCTGAGAGGAGTTCCCTGATATTCTGAAGGTCATGGAGAGATGTGCTAGGGGTAGCGATGATATCAAAAGAGAACTTGAGCTTCTCCTGAGACTGTGTCGTCAGACTAACCGTAAGCGCCAAGTGTTCTATAGATACGTTTGTGAAACCACTTAGTTCCTCAGTGACGTCAGGCGCATGGGCATCATTTGTAGCTACTGTGAGGCAAAGCTCAGGAAGTCTTGCCAGGAGAGCTGTAGCAGTTGCTGGACTCGATACCAACACTTTCAATGACGGCCCTTTGAACTGGGCGAGTTCAATAAAGTCGGCAAGTGACAGGTGGTTCTGGCTGCCACTGAGAAGTGAGAAGTCCGGTCTTGAGACAATCTGACTATAAGGCTGTGGACGAGTGACATCTTCCAAACTCTGCGGTATAGCAGCCTCGTAAGCAGTGCACTGCATACATTTGATCTGCATCAGGACCTGGCCTTCATCTACCAACAGCTGATTGTGGGCACTGAAAACTCTCTGACCACGGGGGTCGATCCAGGAGAAGGCCTTCGCGTTGGAACTTCCATGTAGCTGAGCTTGCGTCGGCTTCCAAACAATGATCTCTTCAGCCGTCACGGGAACAGCTCCGAACTTCATCGCGCTGGCTCGGCCGGCCCAGATGGCAACAATCATCAGCTGAAGGCAGGAGTCTAGGATGGCTGGATGAAGAACGTGTCGAGACTCATCCTTCATGACAGACGACTTGATGTTGGTCGTCGCCTGAGCACAGTATGACATGCCATCAAACGTGATGTTGTCCATGTCTTGGAACGTCGGCCCGTAGTTGAAGCCAACCTTCTTCAATGCCTGATTCCAGAGCTTTCCTGAGGCGCGCTGAGGTAGATTAGGGACAGCCTTAGGGAGGGCTCGACCCTTGTTCGTGTTTATGCAGATCCTGCCATTCATATGGTTCTTGACGTGCCCTTCAGTAGATACCGATGATGTGTTGAAATCCCACCATCGCATGGCCTCGTCTGTGATGAGCCTGGAAGGCCTCATGTTAAACAGTGTCTCGATACCCTCGTCATCATCTGGAGTCACGAGGGCTTGCTGGATACTGATATCCCTGAAGATGTACGAGTCGATCTCTAGCGGAGCTTCCGACATCTCATTGAGCTGCGTGATGGCTTCCATAGCCATAGACAGATAGCCGGCAGCTGGGAAGACTGCTTCTCCGCCCAAAGAGTGGTCGCGAAGCCAGGGGAGGTCCTTGAGGCGCAGAACATTCCTCCATGTCGGCTCTTTCAAGGAGCCGCCGATAGTTAGCTGACCAAGGATGTCATGGCGTGGAAATCGTGGTGAACGATGCTCCTTACTCTCACGAGACTCGGCCCAGAACTTCTTGGTCTTATCCCATCGATAAGGGGGCAGATCGACAATGAGATGGCCTTGTCGCGAGGTAATCTTTCCAGACGGAGAGAGTTCCTCAATCGCTGTTATACGTTGCAGATCAATGGGATAGTCGCGGAGGAATAGCTCACCGGCGAGCTTGAGAGCCTGCTCCGCGCACCTGGCGCCTCGGATGAGTGTTGGTAGATATTGGACTTTGTCAGCGACTAGGTGTGCCTTGATTTGACGTATAGGCCCCGATAGAGCAGAGTGAGGACCAATCTCAATGAGTGTGTCAATTGTCATATCCTTACGCGCAAGAGCAGTCTGCACGGCTTGATTGAAGAGCACGGGGCTGGTGAGGTTGGCACTCCAGTACTTTTCGTCAAGCACAGTATTCTCCTTGAGGAACGAATTTGTCACAGATGAGACCATCTCAGTCTTATCAAACATGAGCCTCGGAAGACCGTTTTCCCTAGAGTCTCGTAGCAGTCCTTCGTACCTGTCCACTGCTGAGAGCATGTGAGTCGAGTGGTAGGCCTTTCCGTTGGTATGCAGAATACGAGCAAAGATTCCCTCGGCTTTGAGGTCAGCCTCTAGCACCTTCAACGCCTCAACATCGCCACTCAAAGTGACACCTTCAGGCGAGTTGTGGCATGCGATGACCACCCTAGGTTGATGAGCTTCAAGATATGGTGCAATGGCTCCAGCTCCAAGCCCAACAGCCATCATGGCACCTGCTGAGTCGATGCACTTGACAGCTTGGCCACGGTAGTAGGCTGCTAGGATAGCTTCAGCCTCTGAGATGTATCCAGCTGTAAATGCTGCGGCAATCTCGCCCGAAGAGTGGCCGATAGTCACTGATGGGTGAACACCCCAGACCTTGAGTAGCTGTACCAGAGCGACCTGAACAGCGGTGCAAAGAGGCTGCGAGAACTCAGCCTCTCCGACACGAGACGTCGCTTGGTTCTCTAGAAGACACTCCTCTAGTGTCCATGAGGGGGCGTCCTCCAAATCCTCGAGAATCAAGTCCATACGACGAATTGTCTTGAGGAAGGTTGGGTAGAGCGTCATAAGCTGCGCACCCATACCTGCCCATTGCGCGCCTTGGCCGGTAAAAACGAAGCCAAGCGTACGCGCTATCTCATTCTTCTTGCCGACTATGAAGCCAGGCATGTCGTCGGCAAAGGTGCTCTGCAGGGTGCTAGGTGTCGCAATTACCATGCCCTTGCTCTGGAATCGCGTACGGTGGTTGGCGAGAGTGAAAGACAGGTCGAGAAGACTGTACTTGGCGGCAACCTTACCATGAGCTATGGCATTGCGCTTCAAAGCTCCAGCGTCGTGGGCTGAAAACACCAGAAGGTATGGTCGGCTTCGATTGACTGCTCCTCGTGCCAACTTGGTCTTCGTGCTATGCCCGTGCATCGAATACTTGTAGTTTTGGGGCATACTGAGCAGAGACTTGGGGCTTTCGACAATAACGTGAGCGTTTGTGCCACCGTACCTATGATGGTCAGTTCTGTATTTGGGGCGATTCAGATTTGTACGTACCCGAAGGAGTTGACACTCACTCGCATGACCGGCAAGTGTCGGGGCATGGGAGTTGGCTCTGTAGGCACGTGGACCTTCCATCCCTTCCAGTCGATCTTGGGGTTCAAATCAGCAACACCATGAGTTGGCGGGATGATGCCTCTCTCCACCATCAAGATGGCCTTGATGATTGCAGACAGCCCACTGGCCGCTTCAGAATGCCCAATGTTCGTTTTGACGGCGCCAATGTTCAGTGGCCCATCTGCATCTGTCCTTGTACTGTTCATAACGTCAGATACTGCGTGGACTTCGAGTGGATCGCCTATGGCTGTTCCCGTTCCATGGCACTCGAAATATCCAGTGAGCATGGGGTCAAGTCCGCTGCGCTGATAGGCGTGTCTCATGACGTTTCTCTGTCCATCAAAGCCAGGATATGTAATTCCTACACCAGCTGCCTTTCCATTATTGTTAGTCGCACTTGAACGTATGACTCCGCGGATGGGATCACCATCCCGCACAGCATCACTCAGACGCTTGAGGTAGATAGCGCCGACACCCTCAGCACGCCCGTAACCGTTGGCATAGCTATTGAAAGTGTGACAAGTCGACGTTGGTGACAGCACGCCCAGTTTGGCTGTGTTCATGTGTTGGTCCACTGTCAGGATGAGGTTACTGCCACCAACGACTGCGGCTGAACATTCATGGGTTCGGAGTGCATTGCAGGCGTTGTGCATAGCGTAGACAGAAGAAGAACACGCAGTGTTGACAACAATACTGGGACCTCGGAGGTTAAAGACGTGGCTAACTCGGTTGCTGAGAATACCAGGGTCAACACCAGTGGCTGCCAAGCTATGGCGAAAAGAAGGCTCCTTGAAAGACATTTGCTGGAAGTCGGCAGTGAAGGTTGCCATGAAGCAGGCCGTGTCAGATCCAGATATCTTGTCGAGAGTCAAGCCGGCCGACTCAAAAGCCTCGTAGACAACTTCGAGAAGCTTTCGCTGCTGCGGATCTACAACTCTTTTTAGCAAACACATTGGATAAGCATTGACAAAAGGGATCAACTTACCCATCCAAGTAGCTTCAACCGGCGTGATACCGAAAAACCCTGGATCGAATTCTTGCAATGTCTCGTTGATAAAGTAACCGCCAAGTACGCCAAAGCTACCAGGACGATCATTATTCGGATGGAAGTGTGCATCGATATTGAATCTGGACGCCGGAACCTTGGGCGTCTGGCCGCTCCTCTTCTCCATCATCAACTTCCAGAAGTCAGATGGAGAGCTCACATCGCCTGGGAGACGACATCCTGTGATCAAAGTATCAACAACACAGGCACATACCGGGGATGCGACAGAACTTACCCATTCCGACAACTGCGATAGGCTCAAGCTGCTCGCTCAATGGAGGCTCGTCTGGCGAAAAAGCCGCATATTCATCATCGCTCACGATGCGTTGACTGGAGTTATATGGGTTGATATCGATACCCGTTGTCGAAGAGCTTGAAGATGATTCCCGAAAGTGAGGCATTGTCGTTATGATGAGCTGATACGGAAAACGATGTCTGTTATAAGATGTAAGCGAGTGAACAAGAGATTTGAAGTGAGCAAGGAAGGATCTGACAAACTATGGATAAAGATGCACAATTCTTCGCTTGGTAGTTAATTCTGAAAAGCTGGTTATGATTTGATTTCTGTTATAATGCCAAATGTGTTCTTCACATTTATACTCGCGAACAGTGTATTCAGCCCCCAAATCCCCGCTCAACATAATGTCGTCCCTCAACATAGGCCCGTAGCCCAAGGCCCCATCAAGCCTCACTCATCGGAAAGACCTCACCGGTGGAACTACATAATCCTAAGCCGAGATCGGTTGCTCCGATGCCGGCCGTTTGAGAACCGCTGCACCGTGGCCGATTCGGACGAATCCCTTCGGCCGTCCGTAGGGTAGTTTCGGAGCGGAGCCGGAGGGGGCCTGGCCGCCGGACTCAGAGCCAAGAGATAAGCAGGTGGAGCCTTGCATGAACAATACCTACTAAAAACAAGTTGTCGTTTCCTCCACCCGGGATCTAGTTCAAGGGTTCACAGTTGACATCGTTGGCATTCTCGACTTGGACGTGAACACCATGACGACGAAGCAAACTGTAGAGATGTTGGATGTTATTGTGGTTGGTGCAGGTAAGGCGTTTTGACTCAGAATAGGCTTTCAATCCGACTAACAATACGAAACAGGATGGTACGGGTTGATGGCTGCCCGAACATTCCTCGAGCTTGCTCCAGAGACGAACCTTCTCATTCTTGACGACGGCAAGACAGTCGGTGGAGTATGGTCCAAGGAGCGTATCTACCCCAGTCTTTTTGCTCAGATCAGCCATCCCTTGTTCGAGTACTCCTTCTATCCCATGCAGGAAGAGGATGTATCACCAGATGGGTTTGTATCTGGGAAGACAATCCAGAAATACCTCGAGAGCTTTGCCAAAGACCATAACCTGATGTCTCGGATGCGTCTCAACACCCGCGTTGAGAAAGTAAACAGAGGCCCCGACTCGGATGGCTGGGAACTCAACATAAAAGGAAAGGAACCCCTGGCATGTCGAAAGCTCATCTACGCCACGGGTGCCAATTCAAGCCCCATCATCCCTCAGTGGCCACGAGAGGACTTTGAAAAGCCCGTTATACACTCCCTTGAACTTGGAAGGTACCAGGATTATATAAGGGACAGCGTAAAGAATACTGTCGTCGTCGGCCGTTCCAAGTCTTCATACGATGCGGTCTATCATCTTCTATGCGCTGGGAAGAAGGTAGACTGGGTGATGCGTGACGGAGAATCTGGCCCGTTTAGCATCTATGCGCCAACGTTCATGGGGCTTTGGAACATTGCTGACCACATCTCGACTCGATTTGCGTCGAGCTTTAGCCCCTGTATCATGTCTACCTCTGGGATGTGTTACAACTTCTTCCAGCGTAATCCGTTGGGACGTCTTCTAACCAACGTTTACTGGCGAACGGCGAACTATATCTCAGTGTCTCACGCAGACTACTGGAGAACTCCGAATGCCGAAAAACTGCGGCCGAGGCCCTACAGCGATGGGTAAGATATTAGAATCCCAGTCACTTTTGTAGTTGCTTGACTGACGTTTCTTCCTGGCAGAGTTTTCTGGGGATCCGGTGGTATTGGCATCGCGACCGCTCCCGACTTTTGGGAGACGTTCCATAACGGCGATGTTACTATTCATTCGACCGAGATCGATACTCTTTCTCATAAGGATGTCGTTAACTTGAAGAACGGATACTCCATCGCGGCCGATATCGTGATTCACTGCACGGGGTTTGACAAGGGGTACGATGCATTCGAACCTAGCCTCAGACGTGAGCTCGGTCTGGAGTATGACTCTGAAGAATTCTCCCGATGGACTATGCTTGATGAGAAAGCCGAAAAGACTGTGGACGATCTCCTGCCATATCTTCGTGATGCGCCAAGCCGATACGGCGACTCCAAAGCTACCAAGAGAACGGGGCACGGCCCTAACAGGCATTACCGCCGTCTGGTGGTACCTGAGCTGGCAGCTCGGGGCGATCGATCGATTTTATTCCCCGGGCACATCCATTCCGCATTCACGCCACTAGCAGCTGAGCTCCAGGCACTTTGGGGTGTTTCATGGATGCTCGGATGGCGAGATCTACCACCAAGAGAAGAGATGGAGGCCGAGGCTGCAAACTTCAATGCTTGGACGAGAAAGAGGTACCTTGAGCAAGGCAAGAAACATTCGTATTTCATATATGACTACATTCCTGTAAGAAAACTCGGGATGTACGTGCGTGCCACTTCGTTTCACTGACTGAGAGTAGTACATTGACACACTGATGAAGGACCTAGGTCTCAATCCGTTCCGCAAGAGCAATGCTTTTGAAGAATGGTTTGTGAGATATAAGCCAAGTGATTACAAGACTATTCTGGACGAGTACCTGAGTCTTCGACGTCATCAACATGAGATTGAGGGTGCAAGGGCGGTGAACGGAAAGGCTACGTAGACAACATGCTGTGAAACACAATGGATCACATTCGAATTTTATCTGGGTACTAGTTTCTCTGAGTTTGGACACGATAATTGCATTCTTCTGTTTCTGAAAATTAGCCTCCACGATCATAACGATACTAGGCAGTGTATCTCCAATCGAATTCTTTGAACTCCTATCTATCCTCTAAGCTTCTCGCATGGAAGTATTCCCATGTACGTTTCAGCAAAGTCTTGAGCTATCACTCGCAGTCAGTGCATTATCTGCTAAACGTACGGGCTAGACATACTGGCCAATCGGCGGCCTTCCTCGGTGTCGAGCGGACTAGCGCATAGAGCGGGGCCAGTTCACGCCAATCAGAGGTCTTGTTATGGTCTGTCGAGACGGCCCCATTATATCCGCGTCCGCCCCGTGTCCGTCCCTGCTGTCGTATAATCTCGCTGCAAGTCCCCTACTTGACAAAAATGCTCCCTTTTGGTACGGAAAACCCAGGGCTACCTTATCATCCTTCACAATCAAAGTAACAAGATCCCACCTGAATCCACACAACCATGAGTGATCAAAGTACCGAGAAGCCTGCAGATGCAGCACCCAGAAGCCCGCATACTCCGGGCGACCTCGCTGGTAGTAGCGACGCCTCCCTCAACGAGACTGGACAGCGTAGCATCCAGGGATGGAGAGTGAGTGCTTACGAAAGTCTTGGCCTTTCAAGTTGTTTTGCTGACATTGCATGACTTCGTTTAGTGGGCCGTTGCCTATGCAGCAATGCTGTCTACAACGCTCCTTTTTGCTATCGACAATACCATCGTCGCAAACATCCAGCCCAGTATCATCAACGACTTCGGCCATCTCGAGCTCATGTCATGGATTGGTACGGGTTTCGCCCTCGGTACCATGTTCATTCTGCTATGGGGCAAAGTATACGGTGTCTTTAACATCAAATGGGTCTACATCTTCAACATCTTCCTTTTTGAGGCCGGAAGTGCTGTATGCGGTGCTGCACCCAACATCCAGGCGCTCATCATCGGCCGTGTCATCGCTGGCATCGGTGGTTCTGGGATGTATTCTGGCACCTTGACATATGTTTCGGTTCTTACCAACGAGCAAGAGAAGCCGGCATACCTCGCTGGAAGCACTGTTGTGTGGGGCATCGGAAGTGTTCTTGGCCCTGTTGTAAGCTTCGTCTCCCGCCTCGTCATTGACCCTGGACTGACCATTATCGATAGGTTGGTGGCGCATTCGCAACAAGCAGCGCGACCTGGAGATGGGTACGTATCCTTCCTACTTTCTCTCACTCGACCCTAACTAACTTTGCATTCAGGGATTTTACATCAATCTTCCTATCGGCGCTGTCTTTGCTCCTGCGTACTTCCTCCTATTCCCCAGTACCGATCCCAACCCTACCAAAACCCTTTCAGAGAAGCTCCGCCTCGTCGATTGGATCAACGCAGTCATCTTCCTGGCGGGATCTGCTTGCCTGACCGTCGCGCTGACCTTCGGAGGCGTCGTCTATTCATTTAACTCAGGAACCATCATTGCACTATGGACTGTCACCGGCGTCCTCCTGGTGGCTTTTATAGTCCTACTCAAAATCCATCCTCTGGTCTCCAAGGAAAACCGCCTGTATCCCTTACACTTCTTCAAGAAGTGGATTTTGATCAACATGCAGCTCCAAGTCTTTCTATCTTCGGGCATCATCTTAGTAAGTTACATAGTATCGAAAGGAATACTTTGGCTGACCAAGTCCAGGCAATGACTTACTTCGTCCCGCTGTATTTCCAGTTCATCAAGGTAGGGGTTCTGACTGCGCCATGAGGTATGCGTAACTGACATCTTCAGGGCGATGGAGCACTCGAAGCTGGGGTTCGTTTACTTCCCTTGATCATGTTTATGGTTGCTGTCTCAATGTTGAACGGCTTCCTGATGCCAAAATACGGACTGATTCCTGTCTGGTACGTTGGAGGTAGTGCTCTTGCACTCATCGGTAGTGCTCTAATGTGTAAGGTGCTCAACATTCCGGTAGTCTGTTCTAACGCCCTCCAGATACTATCGATGACACCACATCTAACGGCAAGGTATACGGCTACAACATACTTGTCGGAGCCGGAGCGGGATGCTATATTGTCGCTGGGTTCGCCATCATGCAGTCACTGGTTCCAACCCACGAGATTGCCAACGCAGTTGGTGCCATGACTATTTGCAAGTATCCCCAGGCAAGCTATTCGAGTTGACTCCAGCTGACCTTTAATTTAGCCCAGGATCTCGGAATGGTACTATTTCTTGCTATCAGTGGCAGCCTGTTCCACAACGTCGCCGTTGACAAAGTGGGCAACGCCCTGCCAACAGCCTCCGACACTGAAATTGGCAACTTGATTGCGGGCACGAGCAGCGCCGCGTTCAAAGCCCTTTCTGAAGACGAAAAAGCCGTGGTTATCCCAGAGATCGCAAGTGCTATGAAAAGCATCTGGGCCTTTTTCATGGCCGCCGCTGCGCTCAGTTTCGTGTGCGCCTGTCCACTAGTTGTAGGTGTCTCATTTCACAGACATGTTCATTAACCGACACTGACCTCGCATCAGAAAGCTAAGCTTGGTGGAAGGAAGCTCGAACCAACTGCGATAGCCTAAAGGGTGGTGAGACCTACAGGGATATCATAGATGGAGAAGACCGACTTGAACATCCACTACGTCAGAGTGTCTAGGACTCTTGATTTTTGGAGGATGCTTCATGCTTCTTCCAGTTTGACTAGGATATTGTAACAACAGTCACACAGCAAAACAAACATGAGTTGTCATTAGAGATTATGTACAATATTGAATCGACTCTCATTACTTGGCCAGACTTTTCTGTTCCCGAAACATGTTGCCGAGTAAGAGAGCCTATTTGGCATAACAGTTGGTTTTTGCAGATTTCGATATAACAATGTCACAAGAATCTGCAAGTTCGTTCAATGGGCCCTTTACATGGACACCTCGTCATCCCACGCGTTTGTGGCAGATCAATGGGTAGTACTACCGCGAATGGTAGCCAGTGATTCCGCATCAACTTAGATTCGATTGCTACCTCAAGTTCGAGACAATTCATCCCAGCTCAGTTAGCCTTTATCCAGCTCGTGTTGTAAAGCTCGACAAAACCTGACCTCTCCGTCGCAAAGCCAAACACATGATCCCCAGAGGCGCTAAGATGGAACAACCATATAGATAGCCATACAGAAGCCAAGATCCCCATTACATACGGAAAAGCAGCTTCAAATCCACCATTCCAATTATTCCAAGCTATTCCTGCCTTCCTCTTCTCCACCACCTTGCCTTTCATTGCACGCTTCTTCTCAGCCTCCATCGTGTCTTGCCAGCCCAGAATCCCTCTCCTCTCTTCGAACTCGACAAAGTTCAGTTTAGGCGCTGTAACGCATAGACCAGCAATCTTCTGTGCTAATGTATCAAGTCCAATGATGGGCGTCAGCCATCGCTGGGTGATATAGGCCTTCCAACCGTCGTAAGCTTGCTGCCTCGTCAAGACACCTCCAGCTTTGACTATGGCCCGAGCACGTTCTACTCGCGCGTCTTGGTACTCCTGGCGCATGGCATCATGTAGCTCCACGTCACTGGGCTTTTTGTTTGGGTGCCTCGCCAATAGAGCATGTAGTGTGTTCGTGATTACGACGGCATCCTCCATCGCTGTGTTGCCTCCAAGGGCAGAGTTGGGGGTGACCTAAACAAGTTAGATATGTCAAGATACATAGGGTATCGTTCATGGGAGCCCGTACTTTGTGGACAGCGTCTCCCGCCAAAACAATTCGGCCGGAGGTCCAATGTTCCAGGACCCCCTCTTCAAGTGATATCATTTGTGCTTTCAGACGCCGCTTCCACAATTCCCCAAATACGACAGTATCTGTGACAGGACGCTCAGATATCTTACTCACGAGTGCCTCCATATCGGCCTCAGTATAACGTCGGCGCGTGGGCCACGTACACTGCTGGTTCTCAGGGAGCTTGCTGTGGACAATGATGGATATCCAGTCCGGTTGGCAGAGAAGGAGAAAAGAGTACTTGTCATTGGAGGTTATTTCCATGTCGTGAGCGCCAATACCAGGGACTGGCGAGCTTGCCATTACGATGGCATTGTATTGAGTGACCATAGCTTAAAGAGTGTGAGTAATTGATGACATCTACCATGAGGGTGTATGCACTTACCTCTCTTCTCATTGACTGTGATCATTCCAGGGCGCAAAGCGTTGGCTTTATCCCACATGATCTCGCGGACTTTAGAATGGACGCCATCAGAACCAACTACTACATCACCAACGAACTCACGACCATCAGCTAAGATGACGCGAGCAATGGAATCCTCCTCCATAATCTCCTCAACCCGGGCTTTTTCATAGACTTGAGACTTATCGGGCAGCAGCTCGTAGAGCTGACGCAGGAATACTTGACGGTCAAGTGTCCTAGTATCATAACCCGCGCTTCATATGATTAGTGAGTGAGTCCAAGCTAATACGAAGTAGTACATACTATTTTCGCACAACACCAAAGAAGTCGTTGGAGGCAAAGCTCTTGCCAGTAGGATCACGGCAATGCGCACCGCCCATGGTATCGCACTTGGCCAGTACGGCGTCTAGGCAGCCCAATTGGTGTAGGATTCGGCAACCATGAGGCTGGAGTGTGATGGTAGTCCCGAAGCTCGGTGCCACCACGCCCTTGTCCAAGAGGACGAAGTCGATGCCAGCTTTGGCTAGACAATGAGCAAGCGTGAGGCCTGTGACGCCAGCACCAACGATGATGACTTTGAAGTGCGTGTTTTCCTGCATGGCGACAAATGTTGTTGGAGACATGAGAGTACGAGTTTGGATTTTCGGACGGGAAATTTTGCTTAAAACTTAGAGCTTTCGTCAATGTGAGATACCCAACGCCATTTTGATAACAAGTTGGAGACGGGCCCGACCGGAAGACGGGGCTTCGGTCCCGAGCGGCGTGAGTGGAGCGCCGTAGCCAATAAAGCGGGAGCGGCCGTTGGATGCCGTTCAGAAACCGCCGATCCGGCAAAGGAAATAAGACCGAATGCAACATCACCTCTCTTACCATTCACCAGGTTGAACAGAGGAAGACATACATAATTAGTTACCCATCTGACTGTCCTCCCCAGCAAGAGCTTTATCGTCAACCTCTTTATCAAACCGAAATTCAAACCATGCTTCAGACTTCAAGAAATCAGCTCCTCTACCTCAGTGCCTTGGGTGTATGGGGCCTCTGGGGTTATGCATCATTCAACGGCATGTTTCACCGCCTTGAAACACTCACAAAGACGCTCCATTTCCCGAACGGCAGACCCCTCCGCTGCTCGTACACAGGACTTGCTCCACTAGATGCGCAGCTTTCTCTCGTCACGGCATTCTACGACGTCCTCACAAACTCCCTCAGCTCCGGCCCACGCTTATTGTTCTTTGACATCAATTATGTCGTCGCATGCGCAAGCCTATGGACGCTCATTGAATCTCGCCGTCGCGGCGTGCGTTCCTTGTTCCTGAGGTATCCAGCGTGGGCAATGGCTCTCTGCAACTTCAACGGTGCTGCTATTGTGCTGCCACTGTACATGTTTCTGCTCTGCCGTAGCAAGGCTCGCTTACGCGACCCCAGTGTACCGTTGTACGACGCGGTGGCGATGCTAGTGACAGCTGTGGTGATTTTGCTTCAGCCGCTGCTTATTTTCGTACCAGCATGGTTGGGCTTCGATGGGAGCGAAGCCCATCATGGGTTGATTGCTCTCTTTCAAGTGACCCCTATCCTTGTTCTTGGCTTCTATCTAAGCCTTGTATCAATTCTCCCTCAAGGGCCTGTCACACCAACATCATGCAAAGAAGCCAAAAGGTGGATCGTTGCGTCCCTTATACTTGCTGGCATCGTCGCTTCGGCCGTGCACATTTATACTGTGATCGGTGCACTACGAACCCACGATAGCGATGTGTCACTCACAAGACTTTTTGTTCCTGCCTGGGGTTTCACTGACCCAGGCACGATCTTGAAGACTACCGAGGGGAAGTCAGGAGAGTATTCCGCGTTGCTAGAAAACCTTCATCTGTTTTCCCAATGGGACTGGATCGTTGTATGTCTGTCAACAGTGGTGTCTGTCCACTTGCTTCTTTCTCGTCGGGATGGACTTAAGGTCGACATGTCTACATCGCCACACGAGGTGCAGGAACTGGTCTATCTTGCAATATCTACAGCCATTCTTGGGCCTGGAGGTGCTGGCTCATTCGCACTTGCTGTTCGAGAATCTAGAATCTGATATACCGAGTGCTCCGAGACTCTGCTTCTTAAGGAACACTCAGAACTACATCTCACGAGAGAAATAGGGTCCTATTCCTATCCTGACCCATATGACAGACGCAAGACGATTATTATCCAGTCAATATCCCTTTTCACCGGCTTTGTTTTACATCAAATAGTCAAACTAGTGGCAGATTTAAACAAGTCAGACTTCTCAAGATACTGATAAAGTATGATGCATGCCATCACCAAAGCAGATCGAATTTCTTCTTAGACTCCTAGGTACCTGTATCATCTGTATCGAGATTCAGAATACACTTTCAGTATATATACAGACTAGTCCCTTGTGACTGACAGCTACCTTCAGCTATAGATCTCAAGTTCAGATTTTATAATTCCTACTTCTTCCTAGAGAACGTTTGAGCTTTGATAGCGCATCAAGGTCCTGAACGGTCTTCTACAAGTTTCAGTGTAAACTCCTTGTCCGACGGCCTCGTCTTTTCAGATACAGTGATTGAGAATGATCCGCCACTAGGCAAGAATGGTCTGGTAGTTGAAGTCTGATCTTTCTGTGGCAGCGGCTGTAACTCGTACCCGTATGAGATCACGCCCCTAACTTTGCCATCGGCTCGTGTAGCTTCGTCTGGAAAATGCCGTCTGGACCACTGTAGGAGCACATTCCGTCTTATGCATCGGGAGCTGTGTTAAATTACTCATTGCTAAATAGGCACATGGTGTCAGACCCAGTGGTGAAGCCAAATCTGATACAGAGGATTTCATTGTCGGTTGCAGATTTCTCGGCACTTCATGTAGAGATGAACTCAATACTCGAACTCTTGACGTTCTTGCCGGTGATCTTGAAAGAAAAGTCCGCGCCCTTGGGTATCTCGGTTGGCATGATATTGTACTCAAGCGCAGTCGAAGGAGGATCATTGATCTTCTTGAGCCAGCCACCGTCGCCTCTCATACTGTCGACGAACTTCTCCCCCAGTGTCTTCTCTGGTTCTGGTCCGCCAAACCACGAAGGGTTGCTGAGACTCTGGTCGTTCCATCAATTTTGCAAGAAAAATTATCACGCTGCTCAGTAATTCTCAAGTAGGCCTTGGTTGTATCAAAGAGCGGAAGAGTCCGAAGCGCCATGCCCAGACCTTTGATGGTTACATCAGGTAAGCCATCATGCCGAAAAGGCTCGGTGGCCAAAGGAAATAGTCATCTTAACGTACTCTAGAGCGATGAAGAGACAAAATTGTGAAGAACACTCAGTGGGTTTCTCTGGATTTAAAAGGCATCACGATATCCAATACCTTGCCTCTGCCTTGAACGACAGCAACACTATCCGGTTCCAGTAAACAGACTTATTACCATCTTCCCACATGCCTCTTATCCTCTCCTTCTCCTTCTCATCTTGTGATCCTTCTTCCCCCAGCAAGTATTAACCGCAGAAGAGACACTATCCCAATCTGAGCCCACAACGCGCCCTATAAAAAGGACTTTGATGTCATGCTCAACGGTCATTAGCTTTGCGTAGCATACTCTACTCGTCTCGTGAATTCTCTCACCCTCCTCGTATATGTGAACACGAATAGGAGGAAACCCCGGCGTAGGCTCACCTTGTAAAAGCTGTGGTGAGCGATTACCTGACTCATATACGATGCCATGACTTTGAGGATCAACTCTTCCCCCATTTAATCCTCTCCTGCCATATGTTGTCATTGGCCTGCGTGGTCAGCGCTTTCTTTCCTCGCAATGGTTTAACTTACACGCATGTGCAATGACCTCGATCATTGGCGACAACAATGAAGCGACGAAAGCTAACATATACAGCTGGACCATAAGCATCATGATGTGTTACTCCCTCGGCGGCATACGGGATCACAGGGGCAGGCTCTGGCCAGAGGGTTTTGAACACCTGTAAAATATACATTAGGACGAAACGCATTGTGATACTTCAGTACATACCTCACCAGGCTGGAACATATGCGATTGAGCAGTTTGGTAGCCTGTCGAGACTTTAGCTTTTGAAGCTTGGTAATGACGCTTCCATGCTTACGGGGATCCAGCGTCTCATCATACTCCGGAACCTCCGTCGTCTCATGAGTCACATCCGGTGGCTCTTCAATGGACTCTGTGATATGTTGAGTATCCCCAAAGTCCGATGCCGGTTCAACTTCGGCGGGCACTTTGTGACGTGTAAGCCTTCCTGCACGATACCATTATCTGATAGACTTACATAACGTTGTTAAAATGTGCTGATACTCATTGATCTTGTTGAGGCCGGTGGTCCAGGAAATGGAACTGAAATGGATCAGCAGTAGCTTAATCAACGAAGATGCGGGATTCGGCTCACCCTTCAAGTACCTGGAGTATTCCCTCAAGAATATTATTCATAATTCCTAGTCCTCCTATTGCCTCAGCAACCAGCGCGATCTGTTTCTCTTGGTCTTCCAAGGTGTACTCATGAACCTTATCAAGCTCTCTCCTAGTTGCATCAAGAAATCGGCGTATGTCCCTGAGTATCTCAGTCAAACTATCTCTGTCTGTTACTGTCAGATAAACTCTCAAGTTACATCCGATGAGCTTTTGTGTCATTGAGATACATCTTCCAGCATCGCTCGAGGCTAGTTCGAATGCAAACTTGTCGTGGCCACCCAGAGTTAGGCTGATTTCCATGAGATCGGATTCTATTTTGATGAATAACATTAAATAGTATTGCAACATTGGAAGTAGCTCCTTCAGTTCAGGAGGATAATTTCGGTGCTCAGTAATGTTCCATTGAGTATCCGTTGGGTCTTCATCGTCTTCTTCAAACTGTTCTGATATCGAGGAATCTTCAGAGTCAATGTTGAATAACTTGGAGAATTGACTTTCATCCCCGTTTTTTTCTTCGCTGGATATAGCCCTTGGTAGAGCAAATAGTGCAATTCGCTCAAGATGGTTTGCTAAATGATTTGTCAAGCCCTTGGGGAACCGCTGTTCCTCGAAGCAAATGGGGCAAGTATCGCGGTCATCAACGCGACCCAATTTAGAGACGTTTGTCAAGTCCTCGAGTTGTTCACCAGAAAGACCTCTGCCATGTTCTTGTAACAGATGACGCTGAAAACTGGCAGATGTCGCATGCAATCTGTCAGGGTGATCGCGGCATCGCCAACTGGGCCGATGCACAGCTTCTTCGTGATCCACCCACGCTTTTCTCGACTGATAAAAATCGTCGGCTGAGTTGCATGTCTCATACGTGCATACGTAAGGCCTCAAGTCATGGAGGACATGCGATTTCCAGCTCTTCCCTCTTCCTTCTGTTGGGGGGCAAACCACCCAACAATAAGGACAGGTGAACGAGTCTCCATTCAATGCTTCCTCAGGAGGTTTTGGGACCTCAATTCCCTTTCCATCAGCATCGAGAGCAGTCGAGGCCACTGATAGTATGGTTTGTCTCTCTGTTCTATCATCTATGGCGGGGTCATAGGGTGTCGCATTAGTTCCAGAGAGGCGGCTCTGTTCCTCGACTTGGGGCGCAAGTTCAACCCGTTGCGCTTTTAGAAGCCCCACGTCCTCTGAAGGTTCTGATTCGGAGGGCCTTTCTCGGATGGCTATTTGATGCACAGGTAGAACTTGAACACTAAGTTTTCTAGCGTGCCTTTCCCAATATCTCAATTGCTTCCGACGCAAGACATTAGATGTTGCTAGTCTTTTGAGAAGAACATCGGAAGATCCATCGTCTTCAGACATTCTTTGGCGCATAGATGCGAAAAGTTCAATCAGGTGCCTTGAGTCAAACTCATAAAGCGTATCGAAGAGATCGATCCCTGTCTCATTGTCCACCGCTTGGATCAAGTTAGCCCTGGTAGAAATGGGGCGCAGACCAGAGTTTCGAATTTTGTAGGATAATCGGTATAGGTTGTTGAGAATGTCTGTAATACTTGTAACCCTCATAGATAGCTCTTTCGATGTGAAGTACTCGTTACTTGTGTCATCGTCGGATTCCTCGCTTAGATCTGACGGGATGGACTCCTCGTCGAACGGAAGCCGTTCTCCTGAAATGACATCGGTAGCTATTATGCCTTTAGCTTCCTATCTCGGGACATGTCTATTGTTTGAGCTTACACTCTTTCAGTGCTATATCAAGCTGTTGGAGAAGTTGCGAGAGGTTATTGTTCATGACAGCCGACTCTCTCAACCTGTAATCAAGCGAGGAATAGCCCGTCTGCAAAGCCCCCAGATTGCCACACCAAATTCTGAATTTTCCAAGTTGCATTTCAATTGTCGATGGAGGCATTTGCTGTAGGAATCGAGGTTCTGTTCCTTTGAGACTTGACAAAAGATATCCGAAGCCATTGATACATGATTGACTCAGGGTTCGGACAGTGCTCATCGTGGTCATCAAATTGGCCTATCGGTCCAGCCTTTTGCACACACTACTGCGGTGGCCAGCCGATGGGAAGGCCGCGCTTAGGGGGGAAATGGTGACGTCGAGAGACGTGTTCTTTGTAGGTGGGACTTATGGCTGAGATCTTAAAAGGACTTAGGAAATGGCGACAAGCTCAAGACACAGTCAAGCTTCTGATATTGCACGATTCCTTACCCCGCTTTGAACAGCCTCTGTTTAAAATGCCTCGTTATGCGCAAACGACGTCAACTTTGATCTTGGATGCTCAGCTGGGACTACAACGGCGATCATGATTGGTAGCCTCGTTCGTAATATGCAGGCTGGCAAAAAGGCCGCGAAATCGACCTGATTATTCAAGAGCGGGGTATGATGACTCTTCCCCTTCTCACTCTGCCTAAATCAAGACGAAACTTAACAACATTATAGACAGTGAGCCAGATGTCGGGGTTTGAGATCGCTGGCATTGTTCTTGGGTCCATCCCTCTACTTATCTCGGCGATAGAGCACTATAGCGATAGCCTCGATCGCGCAACTGCCTTCTTCAAATGGAAAGACGGACTGAACTCGGCTTTGCGGGAATTTTGGTATCAGCACTCATCGTTCGAGTTAACTTTGAGGAACATCCTAAAATATGTGGCTAATCCATCAGAAATAGAGGAGATGATTGGAGATCCTCATCATGAACTCTGGAAATCACAAGACCTGTCCCAGGCCTTACAGCAGATGCTCAAATTTGCATACCGACCTTATATATCCACCATCAAGGACATGCATGCGTGTATGAAAAGGCTGGCTTGTCATTTAGATATCGATCGTGATGCTGTGAGTAATTTTGGCAGGGGCTAATTAGTACGTACGTGTATTGACTAGAACTATGATTGTAGGGAACTGCAGATGACCTTGAGGCCATCATGAAAGCGAACAGAAGGCTGACGCCCGCTGGTGGCCTTGCAAAGTTCGAGTTCAAGCGTGCTGTCAAGTTGACTATGAGAAGAAAGGAGGTCCGGATACTCCTCGAAGACATGAAAGCATGCAACAACCGCCTGGATGAGTTCATCAACAAGTCAGAGGCTCCAAGTAACAGCAGTACGGCTGGAACTACCGTTGGAAAGTTGGGATTGAGCTCCTCACTACAACAGATACAAAGCTACGCAACCATGTTGCATCAGACTCTAGGAAGAGCCTGGTCCTGTTCCACGCATGCTTCCCACGAAATTCGCCTCCTCTTAGAAGACAGGGTTGTGCGTCACAACGAACTGAGGTCGCTCAAGAGAGTGAAGCCGTCAACTAAACCACCGTGTTTCACGATTACTCATAAATCACCAATGAGCTCTGCACTCTGGAAATCAGCCAAAATCGAAATTATTGATTCGGATCAAGAGGCAGATCAAGAAAACAAGACAATACGATTCAAGGAGGTACATCCCAGGAGATGTTTACAAGACCAGCAGAGGATGAATATCCGAAGCATCTATGGTTTAACAGTAGTCGGGGATCTTTGCACTGTCTTTCGCCGTTACAACGGGTTTGGCTTTGGACTCGACGACCAGAGTGTGCTTTACGAGACCTACCAGGACGAACTCAAACCTGTCTGTTGCGCGGAGAATCTCATCAGCCTTGAAGAGCTCCTCTTGGCACATTCTGGCATGGACTGTTTCACCCCTTTGACAGAGGAGCAACGGTATCGCCTATCGATTATCCTGACTTCATCATTTCTCCAGTTGCATTCAACTCCCTGGCTCAACAAACACTGGAATCAACAAACAGTATTCTTCTCTTCAACATCGATTGACGATCAGCTTGTGATTGACCTTGGGCATCCGTTCCTCGCGGAGAGTTACGGGAGGTCCCCACGTCCAAACGCCAACTCAATCGAAGCAAAGGGACTTGCAGATGATAGCGCGAATCTCCTTACGCTGGCAAAGATCCTACTTCAGATCAAGTTCCATGGTCGGACAAGCTTCACGAATAACAAAGAAAACCTGTGGAATTCAACAGCCTTTGACCGAGTGCGAGAATCTCAACTCCTTAATCAGTGGATATTTCAGGAGAGGGAGAACTTATCTTTTGCGCACTACAATGCCATTCAATTCTGCATAGCGTCTTCAAATAGCATTGACGCTGATCTTTGGGATCTCAAATATCGGCAAATAGTTCTGGACCGAGTGGTTGTGCCTTTGGTTAATGAACTAAGCCACTGGCAAGGGGTCATGTAACTTGGACGGGGGAAGATGAGAGTGTACTTATATTTAGTCTGAGTTAAAATGTCTGTCATAATTCTTTTTTCTTGGAGGCCAGACGATATCCGTGATTTGATGACGGCCCAAGAGCGAAGTTGTAGAACGAGAGCCTGATTCAATACATGAACAAAGTACTGTGGGGGCCACTATCGTAGACGAATTAGAGTTAAATAGACTGCAGTAGGCAAACCATGGCCCCACCCGCTATACTCCCTTCAGTCGAAAAGGCTGCCACTTGCATGAGCACCTGAAGACTCGAAGCATCAGATGCAAAAGAAAGAAAATTGTTTATCAAACTGAACGACCATGGGGAGCGATCGCTAACTTCAATCTCATATCCTGATTTCTCTCTTATGAAGTCTTGTCTTCCGAGCTTTTAGATAGACTGCCAGCTACAGTACAGTATTTGAATGACGCGAGAGAGATAAATCTGCTTTGTGCCAAAGTGGCGCTTGGCTGAAGATGACTGCAGGATGCAGGTGGATGAGCAAGACACCATTGAAAATGTACCTCACTTGTTTCAGCTGACCTTCTGGGCGGTCACCCATAATAAACTAAAGCAGCCACCTGGTGCCCCCTCAATCGAAACCTCGTCCCTTTCAGTTCACTTTTCTTCAAGATATCCAACCTCACTCTGCTATAGTTTTGACTTGTCAACTTCGCGATGGCAAGACCCCGAGACGGCTCGTCTGTTTCCTCCACCTCCGACTCAGAACCTGAGGATGAGAGTCTGATAGGGCTTTTCGAGGGCATCACCCAGTCGTGTGTCGATGCTAACTTTTCAGACGGAGATGAATCGACTTCTGCTTCGACGTACATATCCTGGCGGATGCCCTCAAATGAGTTGTCGGTTTTGCTTCTTTTTTGATCGTTTCTTCTCTAACATAACTTAGTATCGAGGGACAAGCTTTTAATCTCCAAATATCATCTCGATGCCGCATCTGCAACCGTCGGGGACGAGCTGGAGAGCTTGTCTTCTGTATGGGATGTGGTAACTCCAAGCGACCAGCACATAGAGCCTGTTTAGCGAAGGATCGACAACACGTTATGAGTCCTCGACGAAGGCTTAGCGTTGGCGAGGAAGAGTGCAAAGAGGTAGATTATTCCGACTATGTCTTTACCCGATACCTACTTCAACCCCCTGCGCCCAATCAAAAACTGGAGTTACATACCAAAGATGCCACGTGTGCCTGGATCGGAGTTCCCTCCCTACAGCGGTTTGATAAGCCACAGATCCATGTTTGGCCTCGCCTTCAAGATCTCCTACAAATGTCGCGAAACATTAAGCCGGGTCAGTATCCCAAACTTGTCTCGTTTATTGGCGAAACGGGTTCTGGAAAGAGCACTCTGATACGAAGCATGATCCAAATGGCTCGACCCGATCACCCCGAAGGAGAGTCAGTTCCGGTACCTGGGTCTCCAAGCGATCGGTTTGCGTCCACAAGTAGTGATATCCATGCCTATAGCGATCCCCTTACCCTCTCGACAAAATATCCAATCGTCTATGCCGGCAGGGTTTGAATAATTTTAATACCTTATACCAATCCACTGACATCTGTCATAGACTGTGAAGGCTTTGTTGGCTCCGAAAAGCCCATAGCGCAAGAGATCATTGCTGCTCTTTCTGAAAAGAATTGGCTATTCCAGTGGAAATTCGGGGTGGAATGTGCCGAACAAGCAATAATGAGACGCTGGCAGGACAAACAAGATAAGCTAAGGAGACAGTTGGACCAGTTCTTGAACGGTGCTGAGAGCAGGATCAATGTTGAATGGGGCAAACTTGACTACCCTGACCCCCGAGCGTCTGTTATCATGGAAGACTCAGATGGTCAAAGGCTGTGCACTGTCCAGAGCAAGACCCGAAAGCTCATCGTCAAGTATTTGTACCCTAGAGTCCTCTATGGATTTTCGGATGTCGTTTGTTTCGTCACGACCAACGGAAGGTTTGTATAAGGAGACGTCGTTATGAGTCATCAGATGTTGACAATGACAGGACTTCGGACAGTTTCTTGGGTGAGCTAATTGACTGGGCTCAACACTCACACGACCGAATCCTGAACCAGCGAACAAAGCCTGCTCTTATTGTCATTCTCAATATCGTTGTTGATATAGACGACGGCTCATCCTCTAATGCGACCGAGGACCTGCTTCGGAGTTTCCAAAGAACTGAACGTTTTCGAACACTGCAGGCCCTCTGGGAGGAGAGAGAACATCCAATCAGAAACACTTCTGATCTACTCCTTTGCTACTACAGTGACTTCAAAGTAGTTCTTATCCCTGCTATAAGTTCCAAAAGTTCACCGGCCGATGCAACCTCTGTTACCAAAAGTATTAGGCACTTATACGAGACAATTCGAGGTTCAGTTTCCAAGATCAGCAGCGCCAAGGCTGACAGTGGTACAGAGTCAGACTTGGCTACTCTCAGCACTCACATGAACAGATCTCTGAGTGTTTTGGGGCAGGATCTTCGCGCAGCGCTTGATCTTCACGACATAGTATTGAATGATTCATCAATTCCGACTAGGCTGAGCGATCATACGGCATCAACCCTACGGCAAATGTGTATCTTACGCGAAATTGACAGCACTGATGCGATTGGCGGCGAAGAGCGAGTTGTAGAGGAATTCACCCCCTACGTCGGTGCATGTATCGTTGCCCAAACTTGCCGTATTCAAGACATTGGTTTGTTCATACCTTCATATTTGGGGTATACAAGGCACTAACAAAGGAAGAAATAAGAAAAAGCAAACGAGAAGAACTGGTAGCCGAAGCTCAAAGCGGTCTTCAGAAGTTCCGCTGGCGATATTGGAGATGTGAAGCCCTAGAGCGAAGAACTGGCCGAAGATGTCGAAATTATTACAATGGACACTACAAGGGTCACCAGTTCAACAGACCCGACGACGAGTTGGGGGACGTGAAGGGTCTCAATCGAAGGGGAGTTGAATCAAATCACAGATGCTCCTGGCATCCTGATCAATTCGCAAAGCGTCTGCGGGAAGCTATTGCACAAAACCAGCAAGATGGGCGAGTCATGGAAAGACTAACTTCCTTGGCGAGAACGATACGACTGACAGAACTGCAGAGCCAGCGGACGTGTTTCTCTTGTCTGTCTAACTGTCCAACTAACATCCTTCCATGTGCGAGGTTGCAGCATGGGATTTGTCAAACATGTCTTGAGCGGTTTGCTCTGCAGAGAAATGGAGGATCTATCCTAGTGATTGAGCATTGTCTTCTTGGATGTGCTCTAAGAACTGGAACGTGGAGCATTCGGATTAAGCCAAAGGACGCAGCGCCACGCGTGTTGTCGCTGGATGGGTAAGTCGTTTATCGATGCTGTATTCTCGACCAAGGCTGACTATAGACAGTGGAGGAGTCCGTGGTGTTGTAGAGCTTTGCATTTTGCGTCAGCTCGAAAGACATGTCGGCTATGGTATCGCAATCCATGAGCTTTTCGATCTCGTAGTAGGAACAAGCACAGGTTTGTCTAACTCATCACCTCCAACCCAAGGATATGTCTCACTCGTCAAGGTGGCATCGTCGCTCTTGGAGTGTTCCACCAGCGTTGGTCAACAGACGATGCCATTAATAGGTTCCGGGCACTGGCACGAAGAGCTTTCACACTTCGTTTGGGGCTCGGAAACTCTTTTATCAAAGCCATCGCGCAGCCATTCTATGGGTTTCTCTATACAAGTGAAGGCATAGAACAGTCACTGCAACAATCTTTTGGCGGCTCAAATCTGTTTGGTGCATCTTTTGATCAGAGAAACAGGGCTCGGGGAAGTAATGGGGTCAAAGTCGGCGTTGTTTCTTGTGTACAGGGACTAAACCAGGCAAAGTTGATAGCAAACTATTCCAGGAACCCAAGAGCCGACAATGATGAAGGTAAGTATAGAGATTCTGTTATTTGGTTAAGACTGACATGGGATTCTCCGAATATCAGAAGATTACTTTTCTCGTGAAGATGAGCAGTCAAATGATTTCAAAATCTGGGAAGCGTTGGTTGCCCTCTCGATAGTATTTCATCAATTGTTAACTCTTCACAGGGCGAGAGCAACATCTGCAGCGCCGACATTTTTTCAACCTTTCGTCCACCCCGAAACGAAACGATCATACGTCGACGGAGCTCTTATGCACAATAATCCAGTATCTATAACGTATTCCGAAGTTGAGAAAATTTGGCCTGGCTCCCTTCCTCCTGATATCATTTTATCAGTCGGTACTGGAATGGTTGTTGATCCCAAGTCAGGAAAGATGAAGACAAAACACAATTCCAAGCTGGAGCGTCTTAAAAGGGGCATTCCTAAACTCTACCTGATGCGAATGGAAGCTGGGCTGGGAATCATCCGGAGCTCAACGAGCTGCCACGAGGCTTGGAAAGAGTTTAGAAGTATGTCCGTTACAGACCGTGGACTTAGGCATAACTGTCATCGCCTCAATGTTGGTTTGAAACAGCGCGTGGAAATGGATGACGTGGGGAAAATGGATTCCCTTGTTGAAGAATGTGAGAAGTACCTTTGCGATGGTACCAAAATGTTCTATTACGACAAAACATACAGAACAGCCCCTGAACACCTTCAAGCAGTAGCCAGGCGACTCTTGGCATCCTTGTTTTACTACGTCGGGCCCCTCGAGAGGACCATGAAGAAAGGTAGATATTCTGGGAAGATATTTTGCAGATTAGAGGCAGGTTCTGCATCAGCAAGGGAACTGTTACGAGACCAAGTGCGATTTCGGCTGGGTCAGGTTCCGGAAAGCGGTACCAAGGCAGTATATCCTCGCATCCTCCATCATCGGGATAGTACAGGCTGGGATCCAAGGGAACTTTCAGCCCTTATGGTTCTTAAAGTGGAAGAAGGGGCGTGTAGGCGATGGATCGAGGTAAATCTGCCTCACTGGAGGGATGAATGGGAGCCCATCTCTGGATTCCAGTCTCAGAGACGCACCAATAGGTGAAGTCTCTTATTTACGACGACCTAGGCTGTAATCTGGCAAGGCTTTTTACGGGATTTATATGAATATGTACATAGAAGAATAAAATCGTCCCTCGCTGATCTCCTCCTCCATCGGAACTGAGGCTGGTGAACACATATGTCTTCTTTTCTTAGACGATAGACGCTGGAGTGGCCTTGGTGGTAGGAGCCTTAGTAGTCTGGGTCATCCAAGTCGCAGAAGCAGTCCATGTCATACCAAAAGTAGTCCGTTTGACCAGATACGCTCGCAATGTCGCCGCTATATATAGAGCAATATTCACCAGGGATAATGGCAAAGAAAGCACACCCACTGGTTTCGCGACAAGCCGCACGGCAAGCCTCCATCGTTGTGACACCCATTGGACTGTCCAGAAAGTCCATGGAGCTACCATGCGAGTAGCCAGATTTGTTGCATATCTTGTCGGATGGGGCGGGGCTCCTCTCATTGTTAACGCAGGACTCGCCTGGTGCGGTGGTAGTGGTGGTTGAAGCCTCAGTAGTGGTTGTAGCTTCGGTGGTCATAGTCGCAGTCGTTGTAGCCTCGGTCGTTGTAGCCTCGGTCGTTGTATCAGGAGCCGTCTCGGTGGTTGAAATCAATTCGATAGATGTAGTTGTCAGTTCACTATCTGTAGCTTCGGAGGCTGTCGTCCCGGTAGCCAAGCCACTTGTGGTGGCTGAAGACTCGTCACAGAAGCAGTCCATGTCATACCAAGACCAAGCCGATTCACCACCACTGGTACCCGTGAACGATCCAGCCCACAACGCGCACCATGAACCAGGCTGCAGGGAAATTGCAATACATCCGGACCTGTCCAGACAAGAATTATAGCAGGAGGCCAGCGTCAATGTGTTCACATTGCCCAATAATTCTAGAGCACCTTGGCCACCGCCCTGCGCGTTACAGCCCTTGCCAGCTGGAGCAGGGTCCTTGAGGCAGACATATTCACCCGGGCTAGTGGTAGTAGTTGCAGCTTCGGTGGTGGTGGTAGTGGGCTCTCCAGAAGTGGCGATGCTAGTGACGGAAGTGACATCGGCAGTGGTGAACTCTACAGAAGTGGCGATACTGGTAATGGAAACGACATCACTGGACGCTGTGCCAGTCGTGGTTGTCACTGACGAAGGCTTGCATGGGCCAGCCTTGACACTAACTGCAAGGCCAACAACGGCAGCGAGAAGACTTTGGGCAATCATGCTGAAAGAGTGACAGACTCGTAAAGGAGCCGATAGAACGAGTGAACAGGAAGAGGATGGCGTTTGAAGTGACCTTTCTACTCTGTAGTACAACGTCATATTTATCTAGTCTCCTTTAAACGTCTTTTGACAAGCTGTCAAATTTCCACTGAAAATGGCCATAGCGACACTACAGAGACGCTAATATGGGAGGTCAGGGTCGGAGGACGAATGAGATCTGAGTATTTGATGTTTGAGCTATTATTTCAGGGTCCAGACCCCAATGGTTAAGCATGATAGAGTTTTTGGCGCGCTAGTGTCAATAGCCTGGCAGTATCGTATGTTACTGCTCCTCAAGCTTCAAGTCAGCTCTTATGACGACCAGCTAATTCGCACTGAAATGGGTTAATGAAAGAGACATTAAAAAGTTAAATTTAAATCAATACAGTTGAGGCTTCTTCATATACACTTTGTATCAAAGAAGCGAAATTAAGCCAAGATACATACGCTCAGGTTGATCTACCCTGAGGATTTTCTGACAGCTCTTGATTCCACGTCAACGCTTCTATTTTTGCTTGTCGCCAAGTTAAATTTTTCAAGTCAGTTGTAAAATGGTTACAAGACGCATGCTAACAATCGACACCTATGAAGCCTTGACCCTGAAGTGTATTCTCAGATTCTTGTCCTGGGCTGAGAGACTCGACAGACATAGGCTACTTTCATGGCGTATCTTCTCATGATACCCCTCAATACTTGGTGTGTTTACGGAGTACTTTCGTCCAATATCCTCGGTGACCTTCGCCACTGTGTAATGGATTGCTGGCCATAACAGGCTCACTGACTCTTGTTGTCTCCAACGATCCTACCTCCATCTACGACAACAATCGACCCAGTAGCAAAAGTACACTTCATCAAATAAACATAAGCCTCCGCCAACTCCTCCGCAGTCCCAAGCCTACGTATAACAGAGTCCTTCTCCATAGCAGGAAAAATAACATCCCTAACGTCTTGCGGAAATCCATCGAACAGCGCAGTATGCACAAAACCCGGCGTGACACAATTAACACGAACCGGCTTGAGATCGATACACAAAGCACGTGTTATCGGCTCGATTCCACCAGCTGCTGCTTTAAGAACAGACCAATCCGCTCCAGCAGGACGAGAGTCAGTGGTCGTACCCGTGATGGTGAACGAGCTGCTGTTTGATTGGTTGATATAACTGGAAAGATGCTTTGCGACAAAAACAGCGCCCATGACACGAACCATGCTAATTTTAGAGATGACGCCAACAGTCGCTGAGTCGAGACTTGGCGAAGGATTAAAGTCGCCAGCCATGAGCACGACGTGGTCGAGCTTTCCGTCTTGAGAAGCAGACTCAAGTAGCTCTTTGACGTTGGCCTCGATTGTTTCTGGGTTGGCGAGGTTGCAGACTTTGCCGAAGATCTTCCTAACTGGCAGGTGAGTGCTTTGAATATGATTTTCGAGTCGCTTGAGAGCAGCATCGATTTTGGATTGGTTGGAGCTGCTGATAATGACATTTGCGCCGTGTTCAAGGGCTGCTTCGGCGACGGCGAAGCCAATGCCTGTTGAGCCGCCAATCACGAGGACGCGCCGGCCATCAAGCTTGTTGGTGTATTTGGTAGACATACTGAGGAGGTTTGTGTGATCTGTTTTGCTTGTCATTTTTCAACATAATTGCGCACGGTTCTAGGTCTTTTATATCCATCTCAATGATCTCAATTCAACTACGTGTCAGTATGATCATCAAAAGTCCGCTTTTGCGTACGATCCAACGCCTTGTCCAGCTTTCTGATTCATTTTGTTTAAAGAAAGACGCGAAAATATCATGTTGAACTGCGTGAAATGTCAGATGTTCAAGATATTTGTGTTGAGAGGATATGCCTGTCGCGAAATGATTCGCCGACCAAGTCCGCTGTTCGGCCTTCGGTCTCCGCAATACCCCGAATCTTGAATCCCGACGCGTTTTGACGCGTTTCAACGATAAACGACGGCGGCAGTCATGAGCAAGTACCTTGGGCTTATTAACGGGCTGGAAATTTATCGCGCTTCTGATAATTCTCTGAGCTATATGGGAGGATTGCCACACGAGAGCGCACGTCAATATAAAATGTTGCAGCGTGCTAATCATTGATACTATGCTTTGGAGCATTACGTACGACTATATACTGAATACGACAATGAGATTAAGAGTTATCTAAGTGTTGTGTTTCTCAGTTTGCTGTATTCATGGGTTTTCTACTCTGTATGGTGTTTCTTCTGCGCTTAGAGTATTATTAATTATTAGCTTCAGGGTAACCATTATAGATAAGATTTGCTCCCATCACTAGGAGGTTTCCAACATGACACAGATAATGATTTATGCAATGAATAATCACTATGATGATTCGAATAGTGTTATTATGCTTGAACAAGATTGATCAGTGTGTCTAGCTTCTTAGACCACGGGCTTCAGGTCATGCCCTGTGAATTATCATCTACAACTCGTCGGGCTTCAAAGTTCGATCATATTTGCAGTTGAGACTTGTGGCTGAGAGCTTAGATCAGCGGACAGAACTTAGTTCGATCAGTACTCTGGTCATTAGAGCAAACCCAATGAGATAATGGTGATGACAGTTTTGCCGTGGCTGTTATTGAGTGATAAGCAAACGGTAGATCACGATAACAAGGCTCACTGTTTGCTACTGCAGATCGTGGCTCAGCTGGTAAGCGGGACGGTTATGGGTCTGGTGACACAAGCCAAACGACGATCACCATATTATTTCCTTCTTCCATGCATGTCTGACATGTATGACACTCCCCATCATCGATAATCTGTATGAAACGGACGCTAATCTAAACTCTATCGAAAATGCCAACTGTCGCCTCCATCGCCCCCATCTCGCCTAAGCTGCATGAGACTCTACATACGCTAGCTCAGGCTCATACTTGATCTCAACAGTCTCCCAGGGTTTGACTGTCTTTCCTTCTTGATAATCACCACCAGCAGGTCTCCACATCTGTCTAAAGGTCATAGGACCCAATTCCTCTTTGACCTTGTGCCATTCTTCACCGGGATTCTCTTTCGTTGGCTGTATGGTGTTGACATTGACGACTGTAAAGCCATGCTTCTCATAAACAGGCACACCCTGCTCGGTCGCATCAAGCCAAAGCTCAACACCCATCTCATCAGCCTTCTGCTTGCTCCAGTTCATAATAACATTCGCCACGCCTTGGCGACGATGGTCTGGATGTGTAAAGACGATATTGACATCTAAATCGGGGTTAGTCTCATTCCTCGCACTCCTCTGAAAAGAAAGCTTACAGACTTGAGGCCTAGGCCCCATCCGCGCTCTAGGCGCATCGAATTGTTTCAGAGCTTGTGTGATAAACTCTCGCCTCTCCCCTTCCGGCTGCCAATAAGCGTAGGAATGGTCTTCATCTGTATCGAACGGATTCTTGGAACAAATCTTCCATAAACAACCACCTACGATTTTGCCATCGTCGTTGACCACTTTTGCCCAGTAGCTTGTTGGGTCTTCATTGTGCCATTTGAGCTGAAGCTCTACCGACTCTTTGAGAGATTTAGCGTGTGTTGGAGCATTGAGAGGACAAAACATGCGAAAGAATGGTTGGAGGGGATTTTCGTAAGATGCCCATTGACATGTAATGAGCTCTTCGAAATCGGTGGCAGTGTCGACCTCGACGAGTTTGAGGGTCATCTTGACGTTGTATTTGAGTATGTGACACAACGTTTGAGATGGTAGTACAGAAGGATAAATCAACTGAACTAAGTTGCATACAGTGGCAGAGAGGCCTGCCACAGCAAACAACCTACCCGAGCTAATCAGAGCATTAATCCAGTCAATTTATCCCCGGTGGAGCCCGCAGCGGAAATAAGCAACCGCCAATCAGCCCATCAAACCTCGCAATCCAAATCCTTCCTCTCTACTCGTACCGTCAGAAAACGAGCAGTCGGAAGCTCGATGCCTTTTTCGGTTGACAATAAAGCCACTCAGCGGGGAGGGCTTGCAGTACCGAGGCACCCACGAGAAACGGTTGGTCAAAACCCACGTCCACAGCGATCTTTTCCTTCTTTAGCAGCAAGCCACGCCACTGTAGCAAGTTCACCAGGGATATGCGGGCGGAAATCTCTGACGCAGTGCATAATTCCGTCAAGCGAATTCGAACCATTTTTTCCCTCTTCTTCCGCCGGATGATCCGCCCGAAATAAAAAGGTCTAAACAGAGTTTGGAAGGTCGGTTTGCTAATTGTAACCCGCGGATCGATCTCCGTTCGGATAGTAGACCCATCGGGCTTAACGCGTGGACCTAGATTCAAGGGGTGTTTAGAAGCACGGACTGGTTTGGTGACGATAACGAGAGAGGGCTCCTCTTCACATGAAGATTGAGCTAACAGGGGGGGTGCAGACTAACTCTTAGACTGCGGCTCACTTAGCCCTACCAATGGATGTAAAGAACCTCAGTCGTGTTGACGATTTGTGCCACGATTGCACAGTACTTCAAATATTGCGATCTGCAATAATACGCAGGTTTATGTACAGATAAACCTCCAACCGGTGAAATTTCACTGGAAGGCCGGCTGTTTCGGATTGCTCATTCTTGCTGAGCCGCTCAGCTGCATAATTCTCCTCTATGCGATATCACGCATCATTGGCGCCCTTTCACATCACATCAATAGGACCATGGAATTATAGCGCAGAGTACAGGGGGGCACTACCCATGTTGAATATTTGCTTTTTCTTCTCTTGCAGACAAGGCCTCACAGCCAGTTCCAGGCTGGTCTGAAGAGGGGGAGATTCCTACGTAATTGTGATAGATTCATTCCTGCCATTTATTGGTCCTCATGTCCCGTTTCACGAAAAAGGTTCCAAACTGCTTTTGGGTGTCAATAACCGTTATAATCACCGTTTCCGGGATATGCCCAATACCAAGTTTCCTGCCGCGTCTGTACTTGTACCTGGTACCTGTGCCTGTGAGATTTCCTTCACGCCATGACTCTCATGTACTGTAACTGTACCTTAGCTGAAGCTTCCCTTCCCTTAATCTACGCTCCACTGTCAGCTGTGTCTTAGCTTTAACTATGGTATACTTTTGTCTCTGAATTTCATCGTAGCTCTGAATTTAATATCGATTTCGTGGATCAATCTCTCTCTTTTCGTAATATCTTTCTGTTCCTTTTGCGCAGCAATTGCTGCATTCATCGGCCCAACATGAGCTCGAATCAGAGAATAATCACGGACAATAACAAGTCACCGCTTATCCAGGTCTTGTCGTTGATGTTCCTCGTCATTGCGATATTATCGTGTTTTGTGAGGGCTGGCACCAAGCTTTACATGACCAAGACATTGAGGGTTGACGACATCCTCATCATTGTCGCAACTGTAAGACATTCATCTCACTTTATGCATTTCCAACATGCTTATATTCGTGCGCACAGGTACTTGCGGTTTGTCAGACTGCGATTGTCTTTAATGCGTGCGAACATGGACTCGGTCAACATTTCGAGGTTCTCAGCGCCAGCGATCGAGACACCTTCTTCAAGGTAACACCCGACAGACAACCCCGCGACAACAAACAAACAACTAATGCACCCTCGTACAGAGCCAATATGCGACAAACACGATGCTCATCGCGTCACTTCTTTGCTGCAAGTTGTCTGGTACAATGAGTCTACGGATTATGGCGCCCAAGAGTCAGAAATGGATCATCATCGCCTGCGAAGCCGTCGTTGGCGTTTGGGGCATCACGGCGCTCCTCGTCAATTTCTTCCAATGTCAACTGCCGACACCGTGGCTGTACGGTGATAAAGATAAATGCATAAATCTCAAGGCATTTTGGACGTATTACTCTACCGCCAACATCATCACCGACATCGTCATCGTCATCGTTATGGCAGAGAACGTGCTCAAGATCCAGACCTCTTGGTCAAAAAAGATCCTTGTGATGAGCGTTTTCGGGAGCAGAATATTGTACGTGGTCTTATTTTATTTAATTCTCCGTGCCATGGCTAACAACCTTTTAGTGTAACGCCGGCAATCGCAGCGCAAATCCACTACTCCAACAAGGCATTCGACTCTGCCGATCACTCATTCAGCATCTGGCCCGCCTCCATCACCATCCAGCTAGTGCAGTGCCTCGCCATCCTCACCGTATGCCTGCCCAACTTCAAGCCCTTCCTCGACAGCCTGGAGTCCGGGCAGATCCGTGTCGACGATATGCGACGGCAGGGTAAGTCAAGTAGCAACGGGTACCCGACAAACAGGCCCGGCTACGCAGGGTACAAGTCAAAGACAGGGCAGAGCAGCAGATCGCGAGTCCTGGATCATGCGTCCAAGACACAGCGCAGTGAGATTCACGAGATGGAGGATTTTGCTAAGAAGCCGAAACATGACCACGAAAGGAGCTGGGATGGACAGAGTCGCTCGAGCCACTCAAGTCAAAAGATCTTGATCCATCAGACGTGGCAAGTTGACGTAGAGACCACGCAGGATGCAGCGGCCCGACAAACATGAGGCAAGGTAATTTGCTTCTTTTTTTTATTTCGCAGTCATGTTTGTTTTCTCGGTTATTCATCCCTCCGAGATTTTGTTTACAGCGCAGCAACGTTTTATGCAAGTGTACGAATTTAGAGTGAAAAAAAAAGACCAATTGGCTGTTTTAAATTTAGAACGTTTTATATCAGAAAAGCTGCAAGCACTCTGAGAAAAAGCAAGATGAAATGTTTGTCAGGCGTGCATGAATTACCTCTGACCAACAGCATTTAGAAATAACGTAGGACCAATGCCGTGCAAGAAAAGAAAGGGTGAAGAGAAAACATTTTTTCTGACATACAGGGGCGCAGTGGTTCGCTCGGTTGCATATGATTATGATACATCACCAGAACGAATAGAGCAGGTCGGTCACCTCAGCCAGCACAATACGTAACAGTATGGATCCTCGCACCCAAGCACCTGGAAAGAGGAAAATAAGCCGGCCCTGATCTACCCAGATCTGGTGGCTCTAGAGTTTGAGCACGCCCGGGTCCCCGTTCCGCTGTCGAGCCAGAACTTATCTCTCAAATCGTCGTCTGTGGCGTTTTATTCAGGTCGCTCTGTGCCGCTCGCTTACAGCAAGCTATGAATCAATAGAACTCTAAGCCAGTAAACCTCACCGGAACGCTTTAGCCTTGGAATGGTCAAACGGAGGGGCGACGATCTTATTTGCGGGGAGACACGGAAAAAAAGAAATGTTCAATTTATGCTGACAGTTTTGTGTCGCAAACAACTCCTGTCAATTTGGCCCGTTGATTGCTGTGCCCTGTAGCTTATGCCGCTAAGTTACTGAAGAGACATGGGGACCTGGCCCTACAAAAAGCCCGGTGGGAGGGGGAAACCCCTGTTAGGCCCTGTTAGTGGACTTTCCGGGGGGCATCGGTGCATTCTGCCGGATCAGCAACAGGAGGGGCCAGGAGGGATGTCCGGTATGGTACGGTACGGTACGGGACAGATAGCGGAGCAATGCAACGCAACGTCGCTGTAGATGTACTGTCACTGTAGACGTAGAAACTCATGCTAAGACGATTAAGTCAATCTGTAACTTATCATCCCCAGGGCAGGGCAGTCTTATGCCCAGCCTCGGTTGGTGGCGGCCGTCCCCAATGCTACTCTGCCGCAGTCGCGAGCATTTCCCAAGGGTGCTACCAACATTCCTGTACCTCTTTCCCCTTCCTTCCTCCTCTTCCTGCAGTCCCTTTTAACTTTTTTTTTGTTCTTCTCTCCTCAATCCTTCTCTTGTCGAATTTTCTCTCCCGCTGTTATTCCCGGTTCAACATCATGGAGAGTGTTAACAAACCCAGCTTTGAGATGGGCAATAATGCCACTGTCAAGGCAGCAGGCGATGTCAATGTCTCGGCAAAGGCAGAGCCAGATTCCGGACGTAGCTCAACGATCAATTATCACGATAAGGATCAGTTGGAGCGGATGGGGAAGAAGCAGGTGCTTCGGGTATGTTACACCGTCGCTCATCAAGGTGCATACACTGACAGACAGCTCAGCGCAACTTTGGGTTCATGACGATTCTGGGATTTAGCTGTACTATTCTCATCACCTGGGAAGCTATCACTGTTCTCTTCGCTCAAGGTCTCAACAATGGTGGTACAGCCGGTGTCATCTACAGCTTCCTTGTCGTTTGGGTCGGTAACTTTAGTGTCTTTGCTACCATGTGCGAGCTGGTCTCGATGGCGCCTACATCTGGAGGACAATACCACTGGTAAGTCTCTCCGTCTCCATCTCTCACAGTTACTCCAACTAACATCGTGTTCAGGGTCGCTATGATGGCGCCGCGGTCGTGCTCCAAGTTTCTCAGTCACCTCACAGGCATGCTCACGGTCGGCGGATGGCAAGGCTCTGTATCGTCCAGCGCACTTCTCACTGGCAACATGATCTTGGGAATGGCGACGCTCAATTATCCCGACTTCCAGCCTGAGCTTTGGCAGGGAACATTGCTGTTCTGGGCCATATTTGCGTTCGCCGTCTTCATCAACACGCTCGTCAGTTCAGTGCTGCCCAAGTTTGAGGGATTGATCTTGATCCTGCACATTCTCGGTTTCTTTGCCATCTTGATCCCTCTCGTTACACTTGGACCCCATGCTTCTGCGTCGGATGTCTTTGGCACCTTTGTTAACAATGGTGGATGGTCGACTAATGGCATCTCGTTCATGGTTGGTATGATGGGCAATGCGTTTTCCTTCGTCGGCACTGATGCCGCTTTCCACGTAAGTCCTCACCTCTCACCTCCATGAACTCTCAGTGACAGTCTCTAGATGTCCGAAGAAACCGTCAACCCCTCTGTCGTCGTCCCCACCTCCATCCTTCTCAGTCTTTGCATCAACGGCGCCTGCGGCTTCGCCATGGTCATCGCCATGGTCTTCTGCATGGGTAACCTCGACGATGCCATGGCCTCAGGCCCCGGAATGCTCGGCTTCCCTTATATGTACATCTTCAAGCAGGCGACAAACTCAAGAGCCGGCGCGACCGTCATGTCCGCCATTATCGTTCTGCTTGCTGCTTGCGCCACTGTTGGTATGCTTGCATCGACCTCTCGTGTGTTCTGGTCTTTTGCCCGCGACCGGGGTCTTCCTGGCTGGCGCACCCTGTCCAAGGTCAGCGACCGAACTACCGTCCCCGTGTACTCAGTCCTTTGCACTGCCGTCATCTCGATACTATTGTCGCTCATCAACATCGGATCACCTGTTGCGTTCCAGAACGTCACTTCACTCTCCATCTCTTGTCTCTACTCCTCATACCTTATCGCTGCTGGTCTGTTACTCTACCGTCGCCTCACCAAGGGCTTTGCGCTGCCCGGCGCTTCAGATCTCCCAGCTTTGGCCAACACCACCGGCGCTGAACTTGTTTGGGGTCCTTTCCATCTCAAGGGCGCCTTCGGAATTGCCAATAACATCTTTGCTATGTGCTACCTCATTGTCGTTGGCTTCTTCAGCTTCTGGCCGCCCATGGTGGATCCTACCGTTGACATGATGAACTACAGTGTCGTGGTCACTGGTGGCCTTGTCATCTTCAGTGTCATTTACTACTTCGCCTGGGCGCGAAAGGAGTATAACGGACCTATTGTTGAGAACTAGATTGACGATTCTGTGATCAATGGTGCGGCGTGAAAATTTGATTCAGTTGGCGATGCATAATAAAATGTTATTTCTTCGAAGAGATTCTATAGACTCTTTATATATCCCACGGATATTGAGATAGGATACCACTATAATAAAGCTATCTCAAAACCCTGGAACTTCATTTGTGTCACTCATTCTGTCGTAACTTATAAGCTGGACTCGGTCAGAACCGCACATCAATCGACGGGGCCTATTGATCATGCTGCCTTCTTGAAATTCTTTTGTCGCGATTTCCATGTCGCATACGCATCGTCAGGTGTGTATTTCCGTTGAACTGGTTGTAGTCCCAAAACCAATCCAACCCACGAAGCAACAAGCAGAATGACGTGAGAGATGACTGAGTCGATGTTCTGTAGCAGGCCTCTCAATCTTTTATCTGATACCCGCGAAAGGTCGGGCGCATTCAAGAATACAGGAATATTGTCCAAGGACCGAAAGATGATGAAAAGATTCAGAGGAATCCAAACATCAAGAAACAACCCTTGCAGTCTCGACGGCAACCTGAATACCACCGAGGTCTTATCACTTAACATCTTGGGGCTGTTGAGAATGACGCCATTGAGATTCCAAAAGAAGATGGCTTTATCGTTATCATCTGGCTCTGTCCTCTCAATCACGACGACCTCTTGGCCATCTGGTGCTGCTCGCTGCCATTCGTGCCACACATGGCGCGGGACTTTGATCTCAGGCTGATTGCCATCAGTAGCGCTGATGACCTGCCGCGAATCTCCCAGCCGGACTCGAATTGTTCCTTTGACCACTTTCAAGTACTCGTCGTGGGACTCATGCCAATGAAGACCGCTTGACCAGGTTGAAGATGCAGGAAGCGTGATGCGCACTTGTCCGACGACTGACATGTCGTAGATGACACCGTTGGGAAGTGGGCGCTCAATAACGCTGGGGATCTTCTGATCACTCATTTAGATGTCACGGGTGAAAGGATTATTACAAACAACTCAAGTTCCAGATGTTCAGATGTTGTTGATGCTGCCCCTCACTTCAGATAGCAACTGAATGACATAAGCTGCCGAATGGGGCAGGTCACGAGCATAAGCAGTCAGAATGCTTCATGATGAAAAGGGAGCGACAATTGACTTATTCGACTTCTCGATGATGCAATAACATAACATAAAAACAACTTCCCCTATATCTAGTTGAGCACAGACTCATCAGTCAAGGGGTTGCCAATCTTGAAATGGAACCTTGCCGACGTCTTCAGTGAAAATAACTGGCTCCCTTCGAGTACGGTTCACCTTCAAATCGAAAACATCCAAGCGCTGATATCCTCCAACAACATCATGATACTGCTTTCCCTCAATGCAATCCTCGATATCAAGGTCAGCATAAATAATTCCTTCGTCATGCTGCAGAAAGTCGGTGGCTACAGCCTCCCCGGTCTGACTGTCGATGGTTAACCCCTTCATAGGAGCGCCAGTTGGGTCCAGAAACTGTGTCGCACCACGTTGAGACTGCTGCAGCACCTGAGTTAAGTACGCTGAACCTCCAGAAACTGCTTGAATGGCATCGTCTCCCAGGACGCTTGAGCACAGAACACCGAAACACTTGGTTTCGAAGCAATGGGCAGCCGCTCTGGTTCTGTTTGCGGTGACGTTATCGTAGTTGGGCTTATCCGGGGTCTTCTCAGAAGATGTTGAAGTTTCACCTGGGTGAGTAACTCGAGTTGGCCAGATTGGTGGCCAAGTAGAAATATGAATATTCTCTCCTTGAGCCATGAGGCTATACCGAGCCAAAGGGTTAGTATTCTCCCCACAAATCAAGTTCCCGATCTTCCCATACGGCGTGTCTGCAACGCGTAGTCCGTGTCCATCTCCAGGTGCCCAAGTAAGCTTCTCAAAGAACGTAGGCATTAATTTCCGATGATGAATCATGACTTCACCACTACTTTCGATGAAGAGGTTGGAGTTGTACAAAGTCGCGCTGCTAAATCGAGCTTTTTCAGAAAAGCCCATACTGACCATAATATTTGCTTCTTTTGCGGTGCTGCGAATGGCGTGGATTTCATCTCCATCCGCAAAGATTGACTCATGCGCCATTTGCTTGAAAAGATCATGGTTCTCGGTGGGAGCCCGCATCGAACTCCATATTGGGAACGCTGAGATATATGTTTCCGGGAACACGACTAGATTTGCCTTGTTCTGCGCAGCCTGTTTGATTAAGTTGATTGCTTTCGAGGCCGTAGCTTTCGCGGAGAGGAAGATGGGAGAAACATGGCATGCGGCAACTCTGATGACAGTCATGGTTCGTATCGGGGAGCCCTTGCCAGAGGAATCTGGCGATTTCGTTCAATTTAATAATTACAACAGACCGCAATATATGTCTAATAAGTGATAAACTTTGTGGTGTCACTGTAAATACCCCAGATGCTTAAAAAGGTGGAGGAACGGCAATATCGGGTATCACGGGATGATAGGATCACATAGGCTCGGGGCTTCTTTTATGCTCCGCGCACGGTCAAGTACTTATTTGACAATATAACCAAGAATTTAGTCGAATGATTCTTGTAATCTTAAGCTGGTACAGTAGGTGGATCGAGGAAGTGCTGCAGCACTGGAGGCTTGCCGACATGGCTTTTGCAGAGGGAGGGCTTACTCGACTTTGGCAGCCTTTATTTTCATGGCGTTGGTGTACTCAAGCAACAAGGCATATTTTGAGATCCAGTCATTGGGCAAATCCAACCTTGCGACCAAGGCATATTCGAGTGTGAGTGCATAGCAAAATGGCTGATGCGATGGCATAATTCTCTCTACACGTGACTCGGGCCTTGATAGGTTGGGCTTTCTTTGAACAATTTGTATGCCTAAATTTTTGGGCAGGAGTGTACTTAGGCTGGTTGGTACGCCAATTAGAACACTTTTTCTCGGAACCGTTTTCAACCTATTGACCAATAACGGTTTAAAATGATGTTGGTCCAGCTAAGCCACAGGCCTGATATCAAGGCCAGGTTGTATATAACGGAAACTTATCTAACCTCAGAGTCTCGTTGAAATTTTCATCGTCTGATCTCTGCAAAATCCTAATACATAGAAAAGAACTTACGCTTTTTTCACCTCGCTTAACTACTTTGAATCATCTCTCCCTCATCGGCTTCTCCAACATGCCTCAGCCATTCGAACCCAAAGCTGGCCAAGAGACAAAGTTTGCGCTTCAGACCTGTCAATCGCCACTTTATAGGCCACTGGAATATCCAAACCGCACTATCAGACTACTGATTCTTCAACCATCAGCAAACCCTCTTACAATACTAGAGGGAAGTCTCCATCCTATATCACTCGATCTCCGTCCGGCGTACCTAGCTTTATCATACGTCTGGGGCGACGCAAAAAACACACAGTCCATGGCAGTAGATGGCCATGAGGTTGCTGTGACTGTCAATCTCGCGGATGCGCTGCGTTGTGCCAGATTACCAGATAAGCCTGTTGTTATCTGGGCAGATGCTCTGTGCATCGACCAAGCAAACGACGAGGAGAAATCAGTTCAGATCCAACTCATGGGTGCCATATATCAGAATGCATACAAGGTTCTTGCATGGTTAGGCGCAAGCGACCACGATAGCGACCATGCGATAGACATTCTCAATAAAATGGCGGCCGCGATAAAACAAGAACAGGATCCGCAGAATGGATATGAAAGCTCCATTGCTGATGATGAGGCCAGCAGCGATGAAGAGGAGCCGGGATGTACCACGATGGGAAATTTGCGGGTCAAAATCATTGAGACTGGAGAAGAAATAGCTGCAAGCGTTGAAGGCATTGTCAAGGACCTGAAAGGCCCTAATTGGCTACAGCATTTACCGGAACTATGGACAGAAGACACGCAAGAGCTCTCTTTCTTGCAAAACCGTGCGTGGGACGCCATTACGCAGATCTTTGACAGGCCCTACTGGAGCCGTGTCTGGATATACCAAGAGCTGGTACTCGCCTCGAATCTCCACTTGCATTGCGGAGAAAGTTCTATTAGCTGGCAAGACCTTTCCTTAGCTGCTCTCACGACCGACCTCATGCTTAAGAGGGCTGACCACCCGCCGCTCTGCTTTTCTCCTTCTCTCTGGTCAAAGCTCACTTCTCGACCTATGCGTCAAGTTGTGCTCGTACGCCATGACAGGCAGCAGATGGCAAAGGGCACTATACCTTCGTTATACAACCGTATAGAACTTCAGCGGCAACTTGAGGCATCAAATCCCAGAGATCTTATCTATGGCCTGCTTGGAGTTTCCCAAGCAAGTGTTGTGGTCGATTATTCGAAGCCTCTTGACCAAATCTATCACGATTATGCCAGTGGCTGGATACGATGGGCTTGCACGCAGAACTCCTCGACTACCCCTCTCAGCTCTATGATGGTGCCTCTAGTATGGGCAGGTATCGGGTACGAGACTCAGCCTTTTTCAGCCCCATCCTGGGTCCCCAACATCCAAAAATATCGACAATTGTCAACTACCTTGACCGGATCGGGATCTTTATTTCAAGCTTGTGGTAGAACAAGACTCAGAAACACAGTTGCATCCATTGATGGGAATTTCCTACATTTGCGAGGACATGTATGTGACAAGATCACCCAGAGCTGGCCTTTACCTATTGCCGAGAACACCTTCCGCGGAGATTTACCCCGCATAGCAGATGCCATGTCAGTGAGGCATCAAGCCAAGGAACATCCGATGAAAATCCCACTCTTAGACCTGCTGTTTCGCACGGTACTCATGGGGCGTTGGCCTGGTAGTGGTTATCCCTTGTCGATTTTGAGCATATCGACAAACGATGAGTTCATGTGGAAACGGCGTTTCATTCACGACCTCACCAAGCACAAATTGGCAGAGTTGCGCAAGTCCAGCGATACCGAAACTGACCAGTCTCTCAGAGAGCGCATTCTTAGACGGTGGCAAGTCGAAGGGCCGCCACGGTCCTGGGAAGAGGTCATTGTGAACATCATAAGTGCGGAGCAATTTTGGAATATGTACAAAGCGGGCGAGACTGATGGATGGGAAGAGTTCCTTATTGTGTCTAGGCGTAACATAAAGGACACGTGTCTCTTCCAAACAGCTACAGGATACTTTGGTTTGGGACCGTTGATGACAGAAAGCAGCGATTTGATTTGTGTCTTTCCAGGAGTTCGCCTGCCCATGATATTGCGTCCTAAAGGCAACTGTTTCCAGCTTGTGGGAACTTGCTACGTCTATGGGTTGATGGACGGCGAAGCTGTAGGCGATGATGTTCCGGCCTGGGAGGCTTCTTTATCTGATTTTGTTCTCATGTAGAGAAGAGGGCAGGAGCATTCTGATTTTCGCAGCGAGAGCCCCCCTCCGGTTGACTAAACTTTTAAGCCCAGTACCATACCATATGGCCTTTGAGCTTGGCAGAAACGAGAAATTGATGGAAATATGGATTCTTGGATGAACAAACCACGAAGGAAGTTTGAAAAATGTTTGAGCGCTTATATGGTAAAGATAGCAAGGAGACCTTTGAAACACGGGAGAAGCTTGGGAAATTGTTTCACGACCAGGGCCGCTCTCAATCAAGTTAAAAGATGTTCAACACTTGGCACTATGCCTCGAATGATTCGGAGCGGAGTACAGGAAGATGGGGAGTCTTTCTACATGGCACCTACGACAGGGCAAGTAAAATACTTGTCAAGGCTCATGAGGTACTACGCTGTAAGTGCGATGCATGTCTAGAGCTTTTGAGGCTTCGGATTGTTCAATCTTCCATGACGTCATAAAATGGTCCAGTGAGGAACTTGTCCTTATACACAACCGACGGCCGTTTGGTCGAAGCAGCACGCAGAACTTAAGATGGCCTCTCTAATTCTTTAAATTCTTCGAGTGGCACTAACGGGGACAAGAAGCGGAGTGGCGAGCTGAAGATCAAATCACTAGCTGCGACAACCTGTTCAGCTTATTTTTGGTAACTTCTCACTTTGCCGCCCAATTCGCCACCAGAAAGGACAAAGCTTTCATCAACGGCGTTGTCAAAAGCCCCCTGGCAAGACACATGGTATTATTGGTTGTGCGAGTTCCTTTTAATCGTCGCAACTTCAACGCTCGGCCGGTAAGTGGGCAAGATACCGGTGATCGACAACATCAGATAATTTTAACATGATTGCCCTTCAGCTAATGCAGCCACTCGATCAACCTCACCAATAACCAAATCGCTTAGTCGCCCGCGCTATGTTAGCGCTCATTGCCTCATGCAGCAGACAAGAATGACCGCGGCTGGAATCCATCGCACCCTAGTGATTATTGCTTTGTATGCGGAAACTTCCGACTAAATAACTCATCCTTTGAACAGCTACTAGTTCCAAGGGATGACGAATATTACTACCGCAGTGGCTTGTCAGGAAGTGAACTGCACTTAAATAGAGCAGCTATCCTCCAGTATTCAAATCAAATTCCCTGCCAGATCACCTTTGTATCCTTCCACTTGTCACAGAAGTATTTCTGTATTATTCCAATGTCTTAGTCCGTCCCCCTCCTTATCATGCATCTATTCGTCTTCTGACTTCATCCGGTTACACTACGATCAACAAGGCCGTAGAGGCTAACTGGACCCAAGAGACCAGCCCTGCTCAGGTCACCATCAAGCAGCTTGGCGACGTTCTTGGGCTTGATGTGTCGTGCGACCCCGACTGGAAAACCACCGTGTCACGACTTAACAACTTCTTTATAGACAAGTCTCAGCTCGTCATTACGGTGACACAATTTATCACGATCTGGGCCCACAATGCTGCTGTGATTGCCACAGACCGAAATCACAGAAATTGGGCAGAAACTTGCAAGGAAAAGATTCTTGACAACAACAGTCAGCTTGTATTGGATGTTAAGGTTAGTTCTAGTTGCCTGAAAGAAGTAGCTACTGGACGTGACATTTGTCACTCGAAACACCACGCTGCTGAGGAATTCGCTAACTAATGCATCGAAGGTCGGCGAAGGGGCGCAGCCGTACACGAGATGGGAGGATGATCACTTTGTGCTCTACCTGACGAAAATGAAACCCCATCTCCCGAAAGGATACTCAGGCACGATTAAGGAGGGTATTGTTGAAGTGTTCGAAAGATAAACGCTCAGGTTTGGTGCCTATGATACTGCAGACCCTTTTGGATCTAGGCAACATATGGAGGAATAGAGAAGGCGGGTAATTTCCGTCTATTAGTTTCTAGAACCCTATTAGTCCCCCTGCTCATCTTTAACATGAGTAAAAATTATTCGTACTACACTCACCGTCTCATGCTAGCCAATCGCAAGGATCTGTGAAATTTGGGCCAGAGAAGTCACTAGGATCAAGTTAATACCACGCTTGTCTAGCTGTTCGTACAGAGGAGTTCATTATGGAAAGTGTGATTAGGCATTTGGAGGATACAAGAGGATCCGTAAGATTATAGATCGAATGTGGCTTCTGTTTATTTGCATCAAAACCTCAAAGCTGATTAAAAGACCTCAATGAAGCCTGATATCTTTTGCCTGACCTGGGCGGTTTTCAACTACTTCTCCTGTCATTATTCCATGTACGAAGCACTCTCCAACAAATGCAAAGTCGGTTCCAGACTTGTTTCCTTCCCTGTCAGGATGAAGGCTAAGAACAACCGGAAATCTACTACCGCCAATTATCCAGAGCTCCTGACCTGGTTGAATATGCCGGGGGCCAAGACCAAAAAGACCCGAGTCAGTGATGAAGAGTGCTTGTGGACGAACTATTTGCCGAGCCCAAACCTTTATGTCGTCTCCGTGATCCGGTTTTTGAGGGATGAGTTTTCCAGTGATCAGTCCAAAGAAAGCACCCATCCAGTTTGATGGAAGCTGATCGGGGACCAGTTGTTGGAAGATTGTGATAAGTCTACCCCAACGACTGCCGGCAGATAGAAACAGGGAGCTGAGTGATCCATCATCCGAGTCAGTAACGCCATCGAACTTATTCTCGACCACACAAATTCGATCAACTCGAAGACCCTGCAAGCGAAGAACACGCTCATCCTCAACTCTTAGACCATCACTGACTCCAAAAAGCCCACGATCTGCCGTGTATCCAAGATCATGCCATATACGACGGTGATCCCAAAAGTTGGAAGTGCTTCGCCTAGAATGATCTTGAACACCGTTCTAATCCACAGCCCACGAGGCAAGACCCGGGATATCTGACCCTTCGCCTCCTCTGCCTATCAGAGGTAGTAAATCGCCGCTCGTGTCAATAAGACCGATGGTGGTCCGCTCATACACTTCTCTTACGTCAAAAGAATAATTACATCTCAAAGTTTCGGGAAAGGAGACATCATCTCGAAACCCTAAAAGACCGTATACTTTATCCCGCGGGTCTGTGGCATGACAGTATCTCCAACGCCAAAGAACCTCGAACAGCGGTTCTCTTAGTGTGATGGCGAGTCCTCTCATCACGCTCTGAAGGTCGACAACACTTCTATTCTTCCAAAATACCCCTGGGATTCTAGGTGTACTGTCTTCGAAGAAGCTATTCGCGGCCTTGCGCATCGAGTCCCATGGGATTTCATAGGGTCCCCAGAAAACTGTTGCTTGATGAGGTAGAATGGCTTCCTGGACAGTCCATATGCGTCCCCACCATGAAGCGTTGATGAAAGCCTTGAGGGCCATTGCAGCACCATCCACGGCCGAATTATCATCGAACCATCCCGGCCTCTTCTGAGACCCAACCAGCCAAGATAAAAAGTCTATAGCAGCTTGGCCATCTCGGTAAGCAATCTTCTCCAAGGGGCCTAGCGAAATGAGACATTGTGTGCACTGGCTATATATACGGCACATCATGCTGACTTGTTGTGTTTTTTCCTTGTTATCGGCTTGGTTGATGCAGAACGCGTCGATCCACAAGTATCTGGATTGTTGGTCCAGTCGTAATCTTTGAAGTGCGCCATAGAGACTTTCTGTAACATCGAATTCCTTGCTTCTCACATATACTGTTTGTTGTGAGTTTGCGGCGTTGGTACCCCAAGTGTAGGAAAGAGCTTCATATGAAATCTCAGGGTTATCCAACGATGTAACATGAAACTTGCATTGTATGGGAGAACCCTGTATTCCAGCTTCGATCTCTGAAATTCTAATTTCAGATTGTAACGAATCCAGAGCTGGTAGTATCGACTCATCTGCAGCAATTTCGGCCATCATGTGCTGGATTGGTTGTTGCAACGAAGGGCATAAGGAAAAGAAGAAGCACAAACGTCAGTAAGGTATTGTTATGAAGCTGGAGGAAGTCCCATAAGTTTATATACTCAGTGGTTTGAGCTCTTATCAATGCAAGCATTGAGGCATTGGTGGTCACTACATTGAGGGCTTCGCCTGGCTGCCGTTGCTTTGGGGGCCATTAATAGGGTTCTTGGGTGGCGCAGCGCTGACGAAGACTCATATATTGCTAAACTTAGCATTTTGTAAGATATTGCGGAGTAAAGAATTAACTGCTAGCTTGGACTATGTGGGGCTAATTATTTTTCAACTATTCAATATTACTATGTTATTTAAGGATATATTTAGTGGATTTACCATATAGCACTGTGAGGTGTTTATAGAGTTTTAAATTATAATTTTTCCCTTGCCTCTCTGTGGCTTAACTTGCAAGTTAATCGAGTTCCAAACATCAAGGGTCCAGGATTCAGGTCTTGTCAGCAAGTGTCTCTGTGTCCCCAAGCCTTCTTGTATGCAAAGCTAAATATCCCACCTAGGGTAATCTGACTAATACTTGTACTCGGCATGATATCTAACGACCTCTACAAGTCGCAATTTCATCTTAATTATTTATTTGTAGAAGGCAAATGCTAAATTGAAGTAGATATCAGATTATCTTGGCTTACCGGGGGTCATGGAGATCACGGAAGCAAGGGGGAAGCACGGCACTCCCTTTACTTAGCCGATGGACTTTCTAACCCCCCCTCCTCCCCCCTCCCGCCCTAGCCATGACACGTTAGGGTTGTGTAGAGCGGTGGACAAACGCATCCGTAACCCCAATAAGGCCTGTTCAATTCTTGGAGTATCATACACCTATCTTTTAGCCTGAGACTCACAAGGAAAAGTCGGTGACTGTAACTTACAGTATACTCAAGAAGACCACCACACATGAACACTTCGTTATCATCCAAACCTGGCCAAGCAATATGACATATACCTCAACAAGCTATTTAAAATTCTCAGCTATTGCATCAGATGAACCAATTTTGAGAACACTGGAAACTCCCCAAACCGAAGCTACAAATCAGCTTTTATAGCATCACACCATCCTGAACGCAATTACACTAAAAGTCTCCATTTAGTCTATTATTGCAGCTTGGCGTAAGAACAGGCAGAAATTAAGCCGTAGAGATACCTAACAATCTTCAGGCTTAATGCATTCTCCAGTCTGATCTTTATTGTTAGTACAAACTACACGTCTGAAGGGTTGATATTACCTCATCGCTTCGAACAAAACCGCCTTTGCAAAAGCATCCTCTAACACATATCAGGGTACAGACTGTAGTTTCTGGTCTATTGCACGTCTCCGGGCAGGCTGTACCGCATTCAAGATATTCTTCCCCCTGTAAAATCAAGTCAAAACTGATGTTAAACGCTGAGCTTGTTCTCCACTTACAGGAGCGCATTCCCGAGGGACGAGGCGTGGAGCAGCAAACGTGCCAGCAATGAGAAATAACACGAGAGAAATGTGTTTTTGCATCATCTGTAATGTGACCCCGACTGGATTACTTTGGTTATATTGGGAAGCAGGTGATATGCTTTAGTAAATGAGAATAGAAGCGAGAAGGAACAGCCTTTAAAAATGATAGTTCTTTCTTGTTTATATATAATCTAACGAGTCTCCCTCGATAGATGGGCCGCCTAAACTACCTAACTGAGACAATAGCGGCGTAGTGGTTATCCCTTGCTTCCCTCTGCCGTGTTCGCTGAAACAGCAGTAAGACAGGATAAAACAATGCTACCAGGGCTAAGTGGTGTGGCAAAGACCGCTCCTGTAGATGCTCCTCGGATGGTAGTCAGTCTATTTCAAATAAGATCCCGAGTCTTCCATCCATTGCGGTTTATGTTTGTCGTGTTGCCAGTCGCTGTGGTTATTTGTGTCTTCGGCATTAGGCACGGCGTCATAATCAAACTGTTTCTTTGCCGGAAAAGATTCAGGGAGGATTCCATTGAGCCTGTGTCGACTCAAGAACTAAGATGCTACCTGGTTGCCTCATGCATCCCCTATAGCTGGTCTTCTTGACGGCGTTACAGTTGTACAGAGATTCAGTTGTTAGTTGACACAACGGTGACTTGCACCTGTAGGTTCCGGGATGGCAATGCAAAAGGTTGCCTCGGCGGTCCTATTAAGTTCAGCCCTGGAAATAATAACAGCACCAGTCCTCGAAATCGAAGGCCAAGGAGGTAGAACAATGCTCAAAGTCAACAACCTTCAGCTAGTCGGATCAAAATGCCAGCCGAAACTCTGTGGAACCTTGTCTAATATCATCCAGAGAGGAAATGCCTTGCTATTTCTTGTATTTGATCTGCCATCATTCGAACTGGCAGCTTTTCAAGTTTCGCCGAATCAGCAGATTTAGTTTTCACAGGTCCAGATGTGACATTGAATGCTGTGTAACGAAGCTCAGGGCCCGGTCCAGAAGCCTTCCAGTACAATTTGGATCCAAACATCTCTTAGACGCCTGGTTCAATCTAACCCTAATCAATTTTAGCACTGAGTTGTTGGAATTGATTAGGTGTCTCTTTGTAATTTTGAAGCTCGATGGTGAGGAGCTCATAGAGGCCTAACAGGGCGATAACGACACCGACACCATCTCTGAGTGACATATTTGTTAGTAGCAATTTGAGAATGAATTGAAAAGGGGAAGATCTCTACGACGAGGGGAACTCAGATAGCCATTACACGTGGCATGGCTGGTCACATCCTCGTTACTTGAAATTTGTGCAAAAAGAGCTAATACATGCAATGGAATTTGGGGCCGAGATCTATATCAAGAAATCGGACGCAATCGAGAGATCAAAGTGAGGTGTTACAAAAGTTGTGAGTAAAAGCTACGAGGTAACGAGAAATTCTATTTTACAGTCGGGATAAAAGTAACTTATTGCACTTGCATATTCAATTTCAGCTGGTGTCCTTGTGTCTAGGCCCTGATCGATACGATACGCACGGATCAATTACTACAGATATAGGCATACACCTTACCTATTAGGGTAAGATAAGTACCCTCAAAAGTATCCTCAAATTTAGGGTAATGTATCTTTACGCGCTAAATCGTTTATAGGGCAGTCCCCTATAAACATAGTGGTAACCCCCTGTAGATATAGTAGTTATCCAGTGCAGCTTTAGTGCCTGTTTTAACTAAAAATCCGTACGTAGCTTTACCCTTGGGTAGTAAAGCTACGTACGGACAAAGCTACTGTGGGTTGTATTTTTGCCTACTTGGATCCGTTTACGGCGATCCGTACGTATCGTATCGATCAGGGCCTTATCCTGGCTAACACTAAGAATGCTAAAATGGTTGGCGTTAGCTGATCTACGTAAAACTGGGCACGAGCTTCCAGTCAGATGAGTCAAACGGCGTGGCTGAGCAGCCATGACCAGCACACGATTAAATAGACTGGACTCCCCCGCAAGCAGGACTGAACAATTGAAAATCAGACATCACTAAGATAAAAGCCATTGCATATGGCATGGATAGCTTTCAAAACACTCCTGACGAACTAAAGGCTCTTTTGTCGGAGCATTTCCAAGTCGTCGCCACCCACTCCCAACGTCAAGATCAATGGTACAAGCGATCTTATCAGTCCTTCGCAGCAGAACATGGTGACCGTGAACCACTTATTCTTGTGCCGCGCGAATCCCGAGAAGAATGGGTTCCCCATGTACAACGCTTGGCAAGAACTCTGGCTACTAAACTGATAGCTGCTAGCGAAGCTCAGACTTCTCAAGCGACATATCTTACCTCAGACTCAAGGCTTTTCCCAGACAGAGTTCTCGACGCAATTCATACCAAACCTCTCAGTCAGGCTGTGAGAAGAAGACAACAGCTACGGCCAGCGGCTATGCAGATAGCGCGGTGGACTTCAACAAATGGATATGAATTCAGCGATCTTCAACGGATCACGGGCATCGAAGGACTCATCGCATGCGGTGAGGTCGGCGTATTGCTCCAATTGGCAACGCTGCCACTGACACATCCACCAAAAGACCTTGAAATAGATCTTTCGCGGTGGAGACACCTAAACAGAGGCTGGCAGGGTGTCATTGATGATGTCCTTTCCATTATGTGTTTTCTCAGTGGTCTTCAGTCCTTCCCTGAACACTTTGTCTCCGAAGATGGTTATACGTCCTGGGCCCCCATAGCATTCTGCAATTATGTTTGGGGCTTTCAGTCATATATCGAGGCCCACGGCGGCAGAATACCAAGTACAACTGAGGCGATCCAGAAAGAGATATCAGAATGCATCAAGGCTCTGGTCGCAGCTCAAGCTTTCTCCTCCAAGGCTGGTTTCGACCCTATCCAGTGGGAAGACTGCATCATCGACAATTTCCTTTACATACTGGGATTCGAGGCTTGGAATCGAAGCAGAGAAGGAATAGACTATCTGAAGTGTGATCTAAACGTTACCAAGACTGCAAAGTCACTACGTGCTTTGCATCATGTAGGAGATGAGGATGGCTCTGAAGAAGTCGCTGTACAAAGCAAGGGGTTTGCTCCAAAGCACAAGGACCCTCTTAAGTTGAGGGAGCCAAAGAAGGAGATGATTTCTGGGGCGAGTGAAGCGGAGCAAGAGGAGACTGAGAAGCTTGCTGCTCTGGAGGCTATGGAGAATGAATATGGGCGGAAAAGAAGCGCGAAGTACATACCGAAACATAAGCATTGATTGATAGGGTAGCGAATTCAATGTATATATGACTCCGAATAGCCGATTGCCATGATTCGGCTTCTTGTGCCGAGCTTCGGCAAATGATGTTAAGTGACCGATCGTATGCTATAAACCGGCGAGATTACTTGGCAGATTTCCACCATAATCGAGGATATGTCAAGTACGCCCTTACAAAGGCGGGGTCCTCGATCCTCCGCTGTGCAATAAATATGTCTTTTCTGTTACCACTAATGAAATATTCTCTCTCTCCTTAACCCAAAACATTCAGTTATTATCACATTATCACAATAAATCCGTCAATATGAGCGTCCCCACTGATGATGACTGGCAACCCAAAGCCATCGTCTTCGATCTTCTCACCGGCCTCCTGAACTCATGGGATCTATGGGACGCATCAACCCCATCCAAAACCCACCAAGACGGCGGCCGCTGGCGTCAGCGCTATCTCGAAATCACCTTTGGCACTGGCTCTTACAAGCCCTACGAAGACCTTGTCAAACAAGCCGCCGCTGAAGTCGGTCTCCCGCCATCAGCGCCCGAAGCGCTTCTCAAGAACTGGTCCAGCATCAAAGCATGGGATGAAGTTCCCTCTGTTCTCCAAGGTTTAAAAGCACAAGGCTATAAACTCGGCGTCATTACCAATTGTTCCAAGAACTCGGGATATATAGCTATTCGAGGTGTTGAGGAACAGGCTAGTGCTGGATTTGAGACGCCGTTTGCTTTTGAAGCTGCTGTAACTGCTGAAGAGAGCGGGTTTTACAAACCTGTTAAGGAAGCATATCACGCTATCCTGCCTAAGCTGGGGGTGGATGCTGAGGATATTCTGTTCGTTGCTGGAAGTGCAGGGGATGTTGAGGGTGCGACGAATGCGGGGATGAAGGTTGTTTGGCATAATAAGATTGGGTTGATGAAGAAGGGAAACGCAGTTCCGTTGAGGGAAAGCAGGACGTTGGATGATGCTCTGAAGGGGTATTTGAAGAAACGTGAGTAGTAATTACATATATTCAAGCTTTCTTACATAGAGTTGGTAAATAACCGCTGTCTTGTGGCCCAGAGCTCCCCAAACTGTAATTTATTTAGACTTCTAGATTAAGCATATTTCTTTCTACTTATCCATAATCTAGGTCACTTTCACCTTTGGAGTCATTTCTCCGAGTTATCTCTCAGTTGATTCTACTGGGATACATTTTAGTCATGTTGGCCACTGCGCTTGTCCACTCAGGGCACAGCCAAGTGGAGTCTCATCAATAGCGTTGTCAATAGTGTACTTTAATATTCACTAGTTCATCCCTAAAGCTCCTCCACCAAATAAGATGGCGTTGGCCCTCCTATTTTGGCACGAATTAAAAAGGGAACGTCAGTCATCCTCAGCCCTCCCGAGAATTTTCTTCTTCTTTCCCCTCCATTCTTGTCCCTCGTTAGCTTGGTTTTAGCCCTATCAATTCTTCCTTGCTTGATAGATCCTGCCATTCGTTACCCAGTCCATTCTCTTCAATGCGCTATAACGTTTTGGTCTCACTGGCCTTTGCCGTGGGCGCAGCAGCAGGTCCATGCAAGCCAAGTGCTTCCAGTAAGTTTTGCCAAGACATCGCCCTGTGACAAACCGCCTACTAACATCAGCGAATTAGCGACCGTCGGCTCGTCAGCTTCACAAGAAGCTTCTGAGACTGCCACTGACTCGTTAACTTCATTACAACCTTCTGAGACATCCACGCTGTCTACGACTTTGTCAGCCGACTCTAGCTCTCTTCAGCCGACGAGCCTCTCTTCCACAGATTCGGAATCTACTTCGACTGATGCAGCGACCGTTTCCATCACATCTTCCGTCGCGTCAGATGCAGAGACCTCGTCCACCATTGCTCCTACTTCTACCTCATCTCCAGTTCTTGGAACCTTCAACGCAATCGGTCAAGGCGGCGGTGCAAGCAACACACCAGCCAGACTCCCCCCACCACAGTACGGCTCCATAACACTGGGCGGGTACAACCCTTCGGATGTAGGACCAGGCGTATTTTCCATCGAGGCAGGCACCGGGGCCCTTTTTGTCGACGGCTCCAAGATATGTGGCTTCTACGGCGGCGGACAGTCAGCTTCCGTTTATGTTTGCAATGCCACGCCCCGGACAAATGAGGCTCCCATCACCTGCGAGCAGGGACAGACAGATGGAGGTGCTCTGAAATGCAGTGCACCAATAATGAATTGCATCGAAGACAATAACGATGATAATGATCCCGTCTGCTATGCCACTGGGGGTGTTTGGACACAATTTATGGGATTCCAGTTGCTGGGCAATTATTACCTTCTTAGTATAGGTTCTCAGGCTGCAGCTACTGGGTCAAATGTTCCTATCAGCCTCATTATCCAAGCTCTTTAGGACGGCGTATACTAAAGTAATATTATGGAAGCAATTAGTTGTAGAATAAATAATAATTTCCAAAACTAACATTATTAAAAGAAAAGAAGGAAGAGAAGTTATTAAGGAAAAGAAGGAAAGTCCCAGCCATGTTATTAATCCTTCTTCTTGAAAATAGCACGCAAAAATGTTTGGCTCTTCCTGAGTGGCACCCCCGATTCCAGAAAGCTACTCCTTTGGTGACATGCCTCCTCGATGCAAGACTGATCTCTACACCACAGCTCAGAGGTGCTTTTTTGGATCCATCTCTGTAAATTGACATCTGGTGTGATATCATAAGGATGTTGATTACTTGTCAGCACTTCAACAATCGATGCAATGCGCGCATACTTGTCCCAATTAATAATCCTTTCCGAATCTTCAGATCCCTTTCCTTCTTCAGGTAATACGTCTTTATACCGCCCGCTCGTAAAGAAGAGCTCGCTAAGATATGAACGGAGAACGGGGAGACATGGACCTGAGGAGGCGACAGTCAAGGCTTGGAGTTTCTTGCGATTACCCGAAGGGTCAGCGATCATCCGTAGACAGCGGAGTGATTCCTTGACCGGCAGTGATACTCCATTCCATGAGGCCCTGAGCCTAGCCACAGCATGATCATCTAAGCCAGAAGTAACAGCAACAAGTCCGTCAAAGTTGTTCAACTGGAAGAGATGCTGCGCAACAAGAATCCATTTCCCTATTATAGCGCCGCGATTCTTGGGGTCGAGATCGGTCGGGATACTGTACTTGACCCAATTGGAGATCCCGTCGCTGAGCTGCATCATAGATGCTACGTTAGGAGCACTTGACTTGTTTAGCATCCACCTTTCGGCAAGAAGCTCCCTCCTCTGAATAGAGCAGAATATTCTCATCTGCTTGACGGTAATCTGACATGCTAGATGCTTATGACACATGTCAAGGATGGAAAACTGGTCGTTTCGGTCGTTAAAGAAGCTGTTTGCCGTCTTTAGTGTGACCAGATTTGCATGCTGACATGTGTTGTTGTTCTCATCGGCGGGCAAGGAATCGTCGTGTGTTTTGTCCGTTTCCATGGTGGGGAGGTCCTTAATAAGGTGCAGCAAGAATGCGGAGTACATGGGTAGTGCGATATGTATTCTCTGTATGATAAAGTTCTCAAGGGATGTAAGGATGCGTTGATCTGTGGCAGGGTTCCAATCCGATTCTAGCCACACTCTAAGAGCACGGCATACTCCAAGATGGATATGTCCTTGCTTAGATGCCTTGGCATAGTCAGCGGCATTGAAGCGCCTGATGAGAGCAGACAGTATCTCCTCTGGAGTACAGAAGAGTTCCGACGTCGCAAAGAATGCCGAGACGAACTGACTTCTGTTTGCCCTTGGTTCACAGTCTGTGAGGCACTTCACCAAAGTAGACAATGAACAGCTTGAAATCTCTGTCCTCACAACGAGCGAGCGATCAGGGACCAAGCCATCGTCTCGCAAGACTGAAGACTGTATGTTGACGCTGTGACGAGCCATGTTGGCTGAAATCCCAGACATCTGAGGTGCTCGGGGAGGCTGGTAGCTCTGTCGTATCTTCTGGCCTTGTATGATGGGTTGGAGTTCCTGCACTATGTATGGCGGAGGGAGAAGCATGGTGCGGTCAGGTGGTCCTGCAGGAAAAGGTGTGTCGGAAAGATATCAATCGAGGTCGGGTGATGGTCTTTGTCAGGTTTGCTTGCACCACATTAATTATCGAAAAGAGGATGAGGATGTTCTGTCTTTATGGGTCGGACGAGCGGGAGGAAACTTTGTGTTTGTACAATACCTGCTAAACATCGACTATCAACAACATGCAACTCTTGGAATTACAAGAAGTAAACATAATCTAAAAGGCATACCGTCAGCTTCATTGCTTGTTCGTGATGAATCATAATCTTTTGATGTTGACTGCTATTGGGTGCAGGGCGGCCGCTGAGGGTGTCAATGCTGATCACAATTCCAGGAGTAATGAACCAGAACTTCATCCAGTATTCCGTTCTTTCGTTCAGCTAGAGCAGGAATCGAGTTGTGTGCTGTTTGGCATATCGCAAAACAAGGATGATGTAGAACAGGTATGCAAATTTGATGTGATATCTTTCACGTTCCTGATCGCCAAAACTGTCATCAAGGGGAATGGTAAAGGCTTCACTCAGCATGACTTGATTTGGCACTCGGGCACCTGGAACAATTCTTGATGGTATGGCCTTGTGCAGCATCTCGAGGACCTGCATTCCCTGCGGCTAGAAGGTCCAACAGACTGCCCAACCTGGCGGAACAAATCTCCTGTAATACGACGAGAATACGGCGAGTGACTGGTATGTTCGATTCCCAAGTTCCATTCGAGTGTTGGAGTTATCAGCCGCGGTCAGTGGTTGTTGATACTGCAATTATCGACATATGCTAGGGGGCACGTTCGAATTCCTAATAGTACGGATGTCAGCCGTGGCGATTCAGAGGTTACATCGATACACCATGGCCCAAGACAGAACAGCATACCTAACTCCTGGCTTCCATGGCTCAACTTTCGTTTCTGATCTCGATCGGGGACGGCACAAGCTGGAAGTGAAGAGAGTTACCGCGCAAGTCCTTCTCCCCAATTGGCAAAGGTATGGGAAGCTATGCTCTGGAGTGTAGTTTTGACTCTACTCGCCCAAGACCTGAAGAAGACTGCGAGCCTACCTCGCCTTTTGCTTGCAATTCCTAGACTCGATGGCAGTAGGTTTTTCGGTTGCGATCGAACGTCGAGCAGAATGGCTGGCTCAACAAAATTATCTGCAGGTCGGTGATCTCACGACGCGTTGCAGATGCTGCGAAACTGGAAGGAAGTCTGATGGATCGGGAGAGTTTGAGATATATCGACAATGGACAGATGGCACTTGGCTTGCTCGAGGTCTATTGAGCACGGTATTGAGCACAAAAGGTCGGGGAGTCACTTACTATCAACAACTTGAACCCTCCTCAACCTCCATCTTTTTCTTTTCATTGCCTACAGAGCTCAATCCTCCTTGTCTAGTTATATGCTAAGTAGAGGCTGCTATTGCGTGGAAATCTCAGGCTAGCTACTGGATACGGCGAGAAGAGATTTCATTTCGGTCGCCGTTTCGTGTCATGAACATCAGATTCGACGCTCAGGGGAAGCTGAAGACCTGTCGAAGGAGTTTATTGGCAATAAGGCGGCGTTGGGTGTCTAGGTCTCTCGTCCCGGTGGAGAAAACAGTTTTCGGTGCCCTTGGAATATTGGGACGTGAGGGCAGGGGAAGATGAAGCGTGATGGCAGAGGAACTGACTCAACATAGCTGCCCGTAGCTCCCAACACATGGTGACTGCCTAACCAAGACTTAGCCAAGGTTCTATCAGGGCCTGGACGGTCGGATGATCTGAGGAGACGGGATTATGTGTAAACCTAAAAGGGGAATGAGTGAATGGAAGATCAGCTCAGCCCAGCTCAGTAGGGATTGTGTCTAAGGGGTGTCAGAAAACGTCTGACGTGAAGAGCTGGTGTGCGTCTCGGGGCCAAGACCTACCCGTCATATCTCATTCGCTGAAAATGGAAGGATTGCACATGTCACTTGGCACATTTCCTGCCTGCTGTGTCTATACTGATACAGGAACGCCCCTGATACTGACAACCAACAGTCCTTTTTGGCGAAGCGAAGACTGCACTGACTCCAGTCTTCTCAGTACGCACAGCACCTCTTCTTGCTATCATTGTTCTCAAAACTATCATTGACCTTCAACCTTTCAATATTGGCTTTCTTTCAATTAACGTTTACCTTCAATCATCAATCTCTATAGAGTGTTCGAGGGATGAGCGCTCTGCAATATTTCCGGGACATTTCCAAGGCCTTAGCAGGCTAGTTAGGCAGACGTAACCTTAACTTGTGGCCCTTGGTTCCCAAAAGAGCAGTAATTCCAAGTCGCTGAATGACTCATTTTTGATCCTACGTATAAGGTTAGTTTGGAAGGATTCCCGGCTCTCAGACCTGTCGAAATTAGCCAATGCCTGACAGGAAGTTCTCGCTTATCCAGACGCTTGCAGCACTTTTTATCTCCGAGAAATGGCCGGTCTTGTTTCAATTTCCAGTTGTCGCTTGGCTTGAAGATGCCCATGCCTTCTCAACAAGGCTCGCAAACATGGCTATTTCGGGCTTCTCGATCACCACGCAACTCCTGTAAGGGATCTATCATCTGGAAGACCATTAACTACGAGAATAAAAGTATTCACGGTGGGATGGTGTAACTACTACATACTACTGCTATCAAGAGTTTACTGTAAATTCACAGTTCTAATCCTACTAGCCTCTTTTGCTTCCACCCTAGGTGTTGGAATAGAGACCCTTTTACTCGGTGACTTTCTGAAGTCTTTGTTGGCCCTACCGCAATGGCCCTCAGAAAAAAACATTTCCGCGGAAGGACCCCTCTGTTCAGACTTGCCACTTTCCCCTTTCAGGGGGCTCATTGGAAGCGATGGGTTAATTATTGGCCCGCGTGTAACACTGTGACTTTGCAGTGGCACAAATCTTGCATAAGTCAGCATTAGGAATACCCTGCAGCTTTGCGCTTAGCTTAGGTGCACTATAATATAATTCACAAACGAGAAAGGCGATGAACTGCAGTAATGCGATTTTAGGCGAAGGCAAAATATCCACAAAGTGATCATCACTTAACCGGGTTGGTTATGTAACATGTAATGAGAGCTTGCTCGTTTTTCTATTTCACCTTAGTGGATAGACCTAGGCTTCAGGTGATAGGAAATTTGGAAAGATCACTGCTTAATATCACTATAGCTCGTCACAGAGATGACTGACTAGATATGGGCTCACAGTCAGAGGTCCCAAGATATCTGCTTTGCAGCCTAAAATACACACAAGACTTTTCCCCGTTAGAAGATGTACAACACCCACGCCATCATGAACCCAACGAGACTCGAATCCGCCTGTTCTATATCTTAGTCTACAGTTCTCTTTGCACAACCTCAATCAAAGGGTACAACTCACGTGTGAAAGTACCTGCCCCACGTTCTTAGACGACGACTCGGCTGCTTGCCCGGAAGACGTTTCGGTCGACGTAGATGCCTCTGTTTGGGTCGCACTACTGACAGCTTGCGATGATGCCGTAGCACCAGACTCTGACGTAGTTATGGAGGCATCAGCTTGGTTAGGTACACGCAGGGCAGGCCCAAGACAGGACGCCGGCTCGCTCTCTGTCGCGCAGCAAGCATTGAGAGCTTTTTGTCCAAGACCGGTGCATTCTTTACAAATCACGGACGCGCAGGAAGCGATAGTCGGAGCGCAGGTCTGAATGAAGGCATTACACTCGTTGAATCGGGTTTCTTTAAAGCCAACGTCTTCGCTGAGCTCCGGCCCTAGGTTAGGAACGGGGAGGTCCGCTGCGACCAGAGCCGCACAGAAGAGTATAAAGGCAATCATTGTAGGTACACTTTCAAGTTTGGGAGGTGAAGAAGTAGTTGGGAAAATTCGGAGATTTAGTGTCTAGTTATGTCTTTATGTAATGTTAAGCTCGGTACGCCTTGACCTCACTATTGGCGTTTGACTTTACATCCCCTGTCTTGAGTGCCCTACGAGGCTTGACATGAACCTGTTGGGGACTCAATAGCAGACGAAGAGCGCAGGGCTTGACGAATATCTATCCTATCGATTGGACTTCCAGCCATACTGGCGGCACGCTTTATCCGAGACAGCAGGGGGGAATAAACAATTGTTCTTCCAATTGGATTCTCAGCCGCGCTAACAGTGGTGTGGCTTGGAGCTGGAACATGAAGGCTACTCAACGGCACGTTTCATCCGAGACGACCCCTCTGATAGCCTGCTAAGCCATGATTTTTCTTATTTTTGCGTGTTTTGGGTGTAAACATGACCTAAGTTGCTGGGCTTGTGCTCGGGATTGTCGGGCTTGCAGGCCTCATCGGCGACTGCAAGAAAATCATGGAGAAAGACGACTGTCGTTACCTGAAACGAAACTGGAAGACTTTGAAGATAGGTTTTGACGTATGAGAAGCTGTTATTCCTCAACGGACTAACTGAGTGCGATTTTGCACCGAAACTACCAAGCTATGGTGCCAAGTTTCCATCGGTTACCGCGGAAGTAATTGGGTTAAGTTTATCTCTAATATCGTGACAGCCTCGCGCTGACCCCACCTCATTTCACTTGACTGAAAACAATATCTTGCGTGGGTGCTGTTCGTGGTAATTCAACACGCGGCAGTCAAACAAGTATTGTGTTGTTATATTCTAGGAGGTACTATCTCCATTATCACTAGATACAAGAACAAGGAAGAAGCAGCTCTACTGACCAGCACATAGAAAGCATCAAACATAGAGAAGAGACTACTTCAATTCAAAGTGTCAAAGCAAATCAAAGACAACTGATAAGACATGGAACCAACAGTCTGGATAGAGGAGAAAAGCTTTATCACAGGCGAGGCACATCACGACAGAAGCTAGGACACCATAAAGGCAGCCAAATAACCCATATAATGCCAACACTAACGGACCTTGCTATTGAGAATAGCATCCATCTCCGCCAAAAGTCCGACGACGGTATCGATCCCGGATAATCATTATTTTACACTACGTCCCTCATGCCGGAACAAATGCTCCAGTGTCAATACGTAGTTTCTGTAAGACGTGGGAGCAATGTAAAACCCTCCCCACAATGGCGGGGTTTTATTCATCGCTATGAAGGTCTCGCCAGTTTTTCTTTTGATGAAATACTAACGCTCGCCTACAGTCTCCCATCGATTGCTGTCATTGTCGTTTTAGTACATGGTCTAATACGTGAGCCCGACCTGGTCACCCTACACACGTGTTGAAAGTGATGGAAGAAGTCCTGCACTTTTACTATTTCTGGCTTTCGGATTCTGGTCTGTTTGGACAGTGCTGAACAAATATTACTGGAACATTAAACGTGGCACGTTTAGCGTGAAGGAGCTGGTGCCGTGGAAATGCCTCAAAGTATGTGATAGTTCTACTATAATTACACAACTGGCTCGTGAGGTTTGAATTCCAACGTTTATGCTATTGATATCTTTTGATGGGAACCTTCATAGCGACTGCAAGAGGGCAAGGCCCATCCTCAAATGTAACCAATGGGAACGCAATCGTACAGCAACCAACACCGCTAGGACAGGTGTTTGAAGACCTGAAGAGTTATAAATTCTTCTGGTGATGAATTAAATCGGTCTTGAATATTGATATATAATTTATTAGTAAACTGGGTCAAGCATTTCTTTGTTCCCAGTTTATGCCACTTTGGACTTTGGAGCCATTTCTCCGAGTTATCTGTTGGTTGGTTGTGCTTGGCTCCCTAATGTGGCTTGAGGCGACTGGTTCGCTAATCCCTGCCCGCTGCCTAATCCCGTTTTCACTCGTTAAATACGATTCATTTCATCCCCCCATCCCGTTATTCTTACAATCTAACATCTCCTCCATAGACGTTGCGGATTTGTATAAAACTTACGCACTGTCATTTAATAACGGCCTTACCCAGCACGGTCCGTGTACAAGACTCCGATGCCACCTTCTCTTATAAAATTAACTAACATCCTTAGCAAAGTCCACCATGAGCCTCACGGACGAGACTTCACCCGTCGAACAGCTCTTCCTCGACCGCTCGATCCACGACGTTCTGACAAGGAAATGGCCCGCAGTTGAGCCATGGGCTACTATGTACGTCGATGCCATTCGAGAGCAAAGATATGGCGATGCTGTATGGGCGCGCTATCACATAGAAGGAAACGTTGAAAATGGTATCATCATTAGTCCATCGCCGAGCGATAATATGCCGGTTTTGGACAGTATCAGAGAGGATGCAGTAGAAGCGAAGATGAACGAACCCGAGTTCTATGCAAAGGCTCTGCAGTTTTACGCTAAAACTAGTCCCTCGGATGGACATCCTGAGGTTATTAAGATTATATTCGACGCCGATAAGTCGTGAGCTCGTGGTGAGGAGTATGGAGCGGTTTGAAGAATTGGATGGGAATGGGATGACGGGATTCTGTCGCTCGATGTTGTTCAAGCACCCACGTGTATCTTAACAATGACTATTGACTGTGTTTCCACCACAAGACCAAACCTGAGATACGTAACCAAATGATTATCTACTTGCAATAATTCATGGAAGGGCTTGACCTCCTGGAATTGGGTGATAGCTGACTCCCTCGCTTTACTGGCAATGAAATTCAATCAGACTTGGTCCCCAAAGTCAAAGCTTCTTCGCAGAGTTGCCAAACTCGGTTGGCACGGCATCTTTTCGTGTACGACAGGACAGCTAGTCCAAGCGGCGCATGTAGTCCCCACCACAGAACTCCCCGGCATAGCCGGCACACTCGGAAATGTTACACTGTTAAGCTTATTTTAGAAGTGCAATAACACTTTCCATAGGCAACAATAGCATTCAGAACTCTTGGATGTGCTATTAGAAGACTGGGTTCAACGATGTTAATCAAATTTGTTGATTTCCAAGCATAAACCATTGTATCGAAAGTCATTGATGGTGCCCATAGCCGGTAGGATCTGCACGAAATGGTAGAACCAACAAGATAATTACGAAAGAGGTAGGGATTTTTGAATCAGTCGTGGCACGAGGTCAATGCGCGGAAAGTCTAAATCAAGGTGTCAACTGCTTAATATATTGTTCTTGAGCTTTTATTCTATCCCAGCTATGTTAAGCTTCGATCAACAACGGCATACATACGCGATTTTAGAAAGTTGTAGCAAGAAGGAATCTCTCATTGATCTGCCTATTGTTTTATATCTGAGCGACTTTCTTATTCCTATAGTTTGCTTTGACTGCTCTACAAGTCATCAATTCACCCGTCGACATCCACCTCTACCCGATGCCTACGGAATCACTACCAACCAACAGTTCAAATTACCAACAGGCCAATCACCACGAGGGAGCCTACAGAGCCAACAGCATATTGTCTGATCACACTCTGATATCCTAGAAAATCGGCATCAAGCATCCGTACTGCCATGCCCACGATGCGCTCTCGCCGGTTTCACGGGCATCTAAGCAAATTACCTCACCAGCTGATAACAGACCTATATCTATAAAAATGCCACCATATGCCCGGTCTCAGTATGTCTCAGACTTCTTGCCAGACTTCAAATCTCAGACAACCGGTTGCTTGATCCTTCAGTAGTTCCCTTACATCGATCACAATCAGTTAAACTTGCCCGCTACCAGCGCTTATTTTCACAATGAATTACCAATTCTTGGTATTTATTTTTGTCCTGGGTGCAAAAATTGCTTTTGCCCTTGAGGACGACACCGACATGCCTGAACAGCTTTTCTTGGATGTACCACTGAACGAAATCCTGGGCAATGCTTCTGCACGACCTCTGGTTGAGCCCTGGTCGAGCGCCTACGTCGATGCTGTTCGCAGTCGTAGGTTTGGGGACGCTATATGGGCACGCTACCAGATGGAGGGAGGAGTGAAAGATGGTATCATCGAACAGGCAAATATGACCGTGATGGATAGCATCAAGGAAGATGCTGTGGGGTATAAAGAGAATGCACCCCGACAATACGAGGAAGCACTCTCATTCTATGCCAACCCAAGCGCTCATGACAGTCATCCCGAAGTTCTCCAAGTTATCACGCAGATCACTTCCGAAGACGTTGCCCGATTCGGTTCTCTTTCCAAACGCGACACATTTGGTACAAAGTGCAGCACGCACTGGCTGGCTCTGGCACACGATTGCCAGCTCGTCCTCGATAACATGTTCAGGTCCAAGGTCTTAGTGGGCAATGTCAGAGACATCAGCATCCAGAACGGATGCAGAATCAGGGTTGGGCCATATCATTCCGCCCCTGATATAACATACCATACTATTTATGCGGTCGCTCTGTTGATCGAGGAACGGTGTCACCTACACCGCGGGTGCTGCGACTGGGTGTCAGGTTACTCACCTAGGAGCTTGGAGCATGGTTCAGGACACCGTAAAATCTGCCTGAGCGGGAAGCCAACTGGTTGTTCTTAGTTTTCAGTCTGGCAAGGCTCGATGACCCAGTAAGAAACCATCTTCAGAAATTCTGACTTTTGAAATCTATTTACTGCGTACATAGGGCGCGTAGGTAGTAGTGAGACTAGATTAAGACTTGTTGCGTCGATGTATGCCTTTATCTTATTTCCTCTATCGCTTTACAGATGAATTTTCTATTGAGCCCCGGATTCTTTTGTTGGTCGCGAGATTAAGTGGCGCCGTGGATACTATTATAGGCGTAACCTTTTAGTAAGGAGGATGAAGAGGAGTGAAGAACTTGGATGGGAAAAGGATGAAGGGATTCTGTCGCTCTAGATTGTTTAAGGGCCAACTTATATCTAAGTAATGATATTGGCTGTGTTTCCTACGATACTCAGCCTGAGAAATACATACAAATGATTATCTACCTGCATAGTCGTTCAAAGCTGTTCAGGACTATTTGATACATATCCTGAATCAGACTGTTTCGTGGTTTCGCCAGCACCATCCTCGCCCATCCTTAAAAGACCTTCGATCAACCCACCATTATCAAACGAGGATTGCAGTTCCCCAAGGATAGCGGATGGATCAAAAGAGTCGAAGTCGAAGCTATCTAGCCACGTTTCACCCGCTCCCTCAAAATGCGGGCAAGCACCCTCAACGCTAGACAGCTGAGAAACAGGAAGCTGGTCTCCTGCGGCCGGTGCAGGTATATCGTTGTTAGCTTCGGGCTGTTGAGCTGGACTGCCCAGGCGCCGAATTTGTCTCAGTTCCTGGAAGGCCTCCTCCAATAGAGTCTTCACCCAGTCACCAGCTCTTCGCCTCAGGTTCTCCTCCACAATGGTCAAGTCTCGGTCTAGCTCCCTCCCCAAAGCTTGTCTAAGACGCTGCGGGACTTCCCTCAACATGTACTGTTCACATTGTGCCAGATAGCCCGCTTCAGGGTGCTGACAGGCATCCCCATTCTGTGGCATTTGGCTGTATTCATAGACTAACCATGGTTAGCACCAAAAAGAGCCAACAAACCTTGTTATTGCGCCATTTAGACTTACATGGAGAAGGAACGTCATCTTCTGGTACGTGCGGGAACAGAATATTGAAAACTCGCCTCCACTTTTCAGTCTCCGAGAGCTTTTGGTTAGCTCGTTTTCGTGATTTAAGGCTTCTTTCTTGCACTGCGTCGAAGCCCTCAACATACCCCATTTCTTGTAACGGGCATGGCTCATCGGTTCTCTGGTGGTCGATAATGCCTTGCTCATCTGCGAAAGGCTGCCAGCAACGAGCGCAACGATATTGGGGCTGCCTATGACGTCGATAGAGATGTTCCCTGCATGAATATTAGAGCCAAGTGATACAAAAGGGTGGCTTGTTGATTAGTACTTTACTCGATGGACGTCATGCCAACCGGGCCCTGGACACGTCCTCCAGTCTTTATACTTGGCTGGATTGTACTTAAAGTATGGACAAGCGAACTTTGGATCCTCATGCCCTTGAATAGGCATACGAGTGCTCTGCGGGTTTTCCCTATTGCAACCTTCGTCCTCGTTGTCTGTCTCGTGATTGTCTGTTTCTGCTACTTTCCTCTTTTTGTTACTACGATTGTTGGGGTTGGACGACCCAACAAGGAGATGTGAGTCTAACAGTGCTTCTGATGTCTCAGATGCGCTGTTTGAATTGCTACTGGTGTTCTTACGCTACACGTCTAGCTTTGAATGCAGCCACTGCATCGCAGAAAAGACAATGCTGTCAATAATCTGTTTCTTCCGATCATCGATATAAGTCTCTGGGGTGGAAGATCCTCCATCGCTGTCAGGTGTTTGAGAAGAATATCGATCACCCAGTTCTTCTGAGGCATCATGTGATTGTTCAGGCTTCGGAGAAGGCAGTGTGTTGAGGTCCGGGTGGAAATCATCTGTCCCTTCCATTTTGGTCATTGAATGAAGTGAGTTGTTCCTCCTCATCGCATCTAGCATTGTATCTTCTTTTTCTCTCTCACTTCGTGCCCTACAGTCTTTTCGATGTGTCTATGAATAGTCTAGTGTTATATACCGATGTTGTTGACGCAATATCGAAGTTGCCTTAACTTACATGCATGCCTTCCATTCGCTTGAAGCCTTGACCGCAATCTGGACAGAAATGAGGCCCCTTCGATGCCGAGCGAAATTTGGGCTGCCTCTGAACTCTTGGTGGCGCGATTGATGAGAATCCACTGGAATTCTGTGACCCATGTGAGGACGAGGATGAAGGGAAACTTCGTTTCGATTCTCTGTATGCCAAATAGGACCTCACTGCCTGTGCCTCGGAGCTCGTCGGGTTGGAATCTGTAACTTCGTGTTTTGATCGTTTTGTCACGTCACCAGATGAGCCGAAAAGTGCTGGGAATAGCTGATCCAAGGGCACGTCCTTGGACTCTTCGTCTATCTTCAAAGGGTTTGAAGTAGACACCATGATGGCTTGTAGCTGAATCTGTTCTAAACAATTGGATTTTAAACAATTGGATACGACGAAGAACAAAGAAGTCGGTGAAATGGTTGTTATACAATGCGGGGCTTTGACTGTTTTTGAACCCCATGGATAGCTGAATCAGGTACTACGCACGGTTGTCCATAGCTAGCCAGTGATAGGTCAGACGGACTAAAAACTGCGGCTGAGAAAGACAGCTCTTCGTTTTCCGCATTTGCGCATAACTGGATTGAGCCAGCACTAAACCAACAAATTCCTTGACAATGGCCTTTTTGGAATTTACGGAGTACTCTTACATTTTATAACAATAAATGCCAATCACTTATCTTTAGTTGTCTAATCGTCATTCCTTCCACATATTCCTTTAGCCATGATGTGGACTGACACTGGCCTGTCGCGTTTGGCTAACTATCGAACCCCGGATTCTTTTATCGCTTGAGATTAAGTGGACGCCGTGGATACTAGTTCCAAAAACCCGATTGGCCGAACAACGAAACCAAGATCTGAAATGCCTCGGCGTCTTGGACCCACAATCCTTCCCTCGCGTGTGTTGGTCCGGCAGAGATATAAATACTGACCTTGACTTCATTTCAGCACACGCGCCAAGCTACCCCTCCTAATCTCCAACCTCCAACGTCATCTTTCTCATCACTCCATAATTTACCTCCAATTACCACAGACTCGCCATGCCGCAAGAAGAGCTCCCCAAAACCGCCGCCCAGCCGAGCAATTCTGAACCTAAAAATGAACGCGCCGTCTCACTCGTCGATCGCTTCACATGGGGCAACTTCACCTGCACGCAGTCCACAGGCGGTGTGGCCCTGATGCTATCAAAGACCCCTTATTCATTTCGTGGTTTACATACCATTGGTGTCGTGGTGTTCATTCTCAACCTCGTTCTGTTTATCCTCTTTTGCACAGCAATGGTTTGTCGGTTTGTTCGGAGACCGGCTAGTTTACTCAAATCCGTGACGAAGCCGCCTGAAGCGTACTTTACTGGCTCACTATGGCTTTCGATGGCGACGATTATCATGGGGATACAGAGTTTTGGGGTTCCTCACGCTGGGTCATGGCTTGTCGATATCGTTCGGGTTCTGTTTTGGATCTATGGTGCGATTACGCTGACGTATAACGTTGTTATCTTTGTGGTTATGTTTTCTCTCGCGCCGTTTGCACCTGGTAGTATGAGCTCTCCGATGTTTCTGATGATTTACAACGCTATGCTTACCGGGACTGTCGCGTCGGTAATCGCAGCGGATCAACCTCCAACAGAGCGAATGCCCATCATCGTTGCCGGCATTGCTTTCGAGGGTCTCGGCTGGATCCTTTGTCTTCTATTTCTTCCTCATTTCGTTGGCAACCTTCTCGTCAACGGTCTTGGCCCCGTCAATCTCAGACCAGGCTTATTTATATCAGTCGGTTCTGCAGGCTATACCATCATAGCCCTGATCGGCTGTGCAAAAGCAATCCCCGATGGACACGGCTACTTCGCAAAGCATCCCACCGCAGCAGAGACACTGAATATCATGGCGTTGTGGGTAGGAATATTTCTCTGGCTATTTACCTTTTGGCTTTTCGCAATAGCCGCGGTTGCGCACGTGCCCATTTTGGTTTCAAAATTCCGCGGGGATAAGTCACGGCAGCAGATGAGCTTTGCGCTTCCTTGGTGGGCGATTGTCTTCCCCAATGTTGGGTTCACGATTGCTACGGTATATATCGGGGAAGAATTAGAATTCAGCGCTATATCCTGGGTTGCCACTGTTATGACTATCTTGGTGTTTGCAGCGTGGTTGATGGATATGTATTTGCATATGAAGTCGATATTTCAGAAGCGCATTATGTAGATAATTGCAGAACATAGAGGGTGGAACGCAAGTCAAGCGCGTAACTGGCCTTTTTTATTCGACTCGGCCACACTGTGTATAGCGAGGTCTGGGATTTCATACGGAATTGTTTACTGGATGTAAGGTTAAATTTTAGGTATCTCCTATCCAAAAAGATACCCATGCAGGTTTTTCACCTGAAATGGACCACGTTGATTGTTGGATATGATAAGTAAAAAATGACTATGCTTTGCCCTGCTACCCTAAAGAGACCTCAATACAGTGATTCAGTCAACATCTCAGAGTGAAAGGATTGTCATTACTATATTGAAACTAGTTAAAGGAACGACTATACGTGTTTCAATCTGCTAAAGAGAATGACAGAGTGTGACAGCTGTGCAGAAGACATTAAACAATTCCTGTTTGACAGTTCTCACTTTGTTGAAAATTGAGAAACCATCGCGTATCCACCCATGCTACAATGCATTCAGCTCCATCAGGACATAGCTCATCTAGCCCTTGAGCTCAGCGGGGATATCAACACACTTGGGGTGCAGCTCAATGTTGCGCTGGCTCCACCATGGGTTCTTCGCCGCAATCGAGATCAAATCTCGTCCCTCCACATTCGAGTGAATACCCAAGTAATACGCCACGTAAACCGTGAAGAAGTGGCCGTAAAAGAACTTCTTGAAGAAGTTTTCCCGGTTGAGATCAATGTTGATGAACTCGATGTTCTTGTTCTGCGGAACGTCCTTGCTGCCGAACAGACTCTCAAGAGTCTTGACCTTGTCTTTGGTGTACTGATCTGCGTTGGAGTCAAGGAAAGTGATGATGGCTTGCTTCTCAGAGGGGTTGGAGTAAGCTGCGACTTTAGTGTGCGAGAACTCGTGCAGGAGGTTGCGGTGCGTAGGAACCATGGCGATCTCATTGAAGAACATGGTCGTCTGCTTAAGAAGCGTGACGTACCAGTCAGCGGTACTCAGGAGTGCAATACGACTGTTCTTCAGCTTTTCCGCAATATCCTGGGCCTTCTTCAGCGTAGCGTCGTTGAACTCAGTCTTCAGGAAGTTGACTGAGTCCTGAAGCTCTTTCTGGTAAGAAGAAGGTGTAAGCTTGAGCTTGTGGAAGAGATCCAGGAAAATGGAGAAGAACTGCTGGACGTGGTACAGAGGATACTCTCCAAGAGAGGGTTGCCGAGCATGGGCTGAAGACGTTCAAGACGGGGCTGCATTTTGGTGAGTTGGCTCTAGGATGTTGGTTAGAAGAGACTCAAGGTGAGGTGCTCTGTGGACTTTTACATACTGAATTTGATATAGTGATAGAGCTGAAAGATTGCACCTTGTGTGGTGGAAAGAGTAGTCAGGTGATACTGGATACGTTGATGGAATTGTTGATGATGAGAAGTATTCAACTTGGGTTCGGGAGCTCTTTGTATACACGTCTTCGATCTATTACTTTCCCTTGTGGACAGATCGCTCCCTCCCATGGACGGATAGAAGACACTTCATGATCCGTTCGCCGACGCCCATCTCGAGCTATTCCGCCCTTACCGCAGTGAAATTGATGCTATACCAGCGGATCCGCCCATCGCCATCATGATTATCAATTTCCTCAACTTCAGAAAAGCCTCGAGGGACTTCTGTCAACTGGAGGATGTCGATCCTTGGAACGCAATGCATCCCAACGGCGTCGTACATACCATCGTCTCCACAAGTGAAAAGATCATGATTCTCGAATAGGTGCGCATCTCCGCCCGAGCCGTGTCGTAAGCTTCTCCTCTTTTGGGCATCATGAAGCGACTCGTCGTAGAATTCGCATCAATTACTTCCTTTGCCCCTTTCCCTGAAGTCCTCCCCACGCTCTTGTTGAGGGGTACAGCAGCCGTGATGGTCACTATCAGGAACACTCTATTCAACTACCGCGCGGACATGGCCCGAATAGTTACCGTAATGGGATTATGGAGGGTCTTGTGATGGTTGTTGCGGATGAATGGAGTATCATCTACCGCTCGAGCCGTGTTTTGAGCCGCAAGCTTGATCTGATTGAGGAGGTTTCCACTATGATATCTATCTTTAAGAATCAGATCATTCTCGGTAGATCATCTGCCGGTTATACCTTCCTTTGAACTGCTATCGTTGTTATCGAGGTATGCTAATGGTTGCAGTCAGATCATCGCGGTTCCGCATCCCGGATTTAACAAATATCAGATTATTCATCACTTACAGTAACATTGTGGTTTTATGGACTAATGGGCGGTTAATCATCCACACAGTGGTTGAAATGCCCTTTCGGTATTGTTTATTAATCAAAATATCAGTAACTAACTTTTATGACATAAAGTCGTCCGAGAACCATGAATGTTGAGGCTGTCTCCACACGGCTTGATCCCCTCAGTTGCTGCCATTATGAGCCAATGTGACTGACATAGGATTGTGAACCTTGATTTTCTAACATATTCCAAGGCATACTCTTATCTCTTAGCCATCTTCATGACTCAGAATATGATATACAACATACAAATACGACGTCATGCATATGGACCTACCTATAGTAGTAAGCCAAAATATCAACACCTCATAGCGATCGACAATTAGTTTCCCCCAGTTTCCCCAGATCCCCCACCCAATTTAGAGAAAACAAGAACACAGGAGCAGATTCAACTCCGCCTAGGTGGAGATAGGCTAGCCTCGGCTCACACTAATGCGCAGAATGGGGGGCCGAGCGAGCCGTCCCGCCCCCTGTCCTGTCTTGTTAAGCTCGTATCGCTTAGAAATGGCCGCGCAATCTGTTCCCCACCCGCTCCTAGCTAAGACCTGTTCTCCGCCGATTATGCAGGGTGTTAGTTGTCTAAACTCTATTCTGCCGGATCGAAATCCTTCTGGCTGCACGTATTTCCTGATATAGACGTGATGTGATGCACGTTTGCGCGGAGTCCGAGGCCGAGGTATTTCGGCCCGCGCCGTTCGCCCGTGACAGAGAATGACGGGCAGCAGCACTACGGACTCGACTAGCGGACGTCGCCTTTCTAGCCGTATACGGCATATGTCTTGCGCCTCTTACATAGTCAATTTAGCAATTATGCCTTGTATGATAGGCACGAACTATATAATATCTTGCCTGTTTTGGTTCGGGCTGTTCTAGTATCACAATTTGCATAACAGCACCCGTCTTACATAATTCTATCTGAAATTGAAGTCCCGCCGAAATGAGAATCCAAGCCACCACGGAAGCCAACTCACGCAATGCGAGGAATTGGGTTCCTCTGCTCGATGAGCCTGTATACAGGCCCAGAAACATACGCATTGTTTGTGTTGGGGCCGGTTTTTCAGGCCTCATGTTAGCTTACGAAGCCAAGTACAATGAATCACTCCAGAGATTTATTGATTTGACTATCTATGACAAGAACCACGACGTCGGTGGGACGTGGCTAGTTAATCGATATCCTGGCGTCGCAGTGCGTTTCTCCCATGGATAGACTCAACAGAAATAGTTGGTTGACATATTTTCAGTGTGATGTTCCAGCACACATTTACACTTTTCCATTTGAGCCAAATCCAGATTGGTCCAGTTTCTATGCTTCAGGGCTAGAAATCTGGGCTTACATCAAGAGAACTTCAGATAAGTATGGCATAGCGGAGAACGTGAGATTTCAGTCGAAAGTGACAGATGCCAACTGGAGTGAGGCTGCAGGTAACTGGAATTTGAAGATCTTCCAAGACGGCGAGGAAAAGGAGGATAAATGTGAGATATTGATCGACGGATCAGGGTTCCTCAAGTATGTTCGCAGCAAGTTCAACCAAAATATCGCGAACTGACGGCTTTAGTAACTGGCATTGGCCTGATATTCCTGGTCTTCAAGACTTCAAAGGGTAAATAGTCCACACAGCTGATTGGTACATCTCTCAACTCCCCTTGCAATCCTTTCTCTAACGTCAGCCTCCCAGGAACCCTTCTATCAATGTGGAAGGCAAAAGGGTTGCAGTCATCGGAAACGGATCATCTGGTGTCCAAGTCCTTCCGCATTTGCAAAAAACCGCTGCTCAACTGACAACCTATGTTCGCACTCCAACGTGGATATTCGCCAACTACGCCTCGGAGCTCACAAAAGACGGAACGAACTTCGCTTTTACAGAAGAGGAAAAGAAGAAATTTCGAGAAAATCCGGCGTCACTCTGGAGATTTCGTGAAGAAATTGAGAACAGGTTTGTAACAGCACTGATATCAAAAGTTTTACTGAGACGCATACAGCCAAGACAACTTTTGGAACGTCTTCTTCAAAGACACAGCCGCTCAAAAAGCCGCTCTCGAGAGTGCATACAACCGTATGCGAGAACGTCTCGGCAACGACAAAGAGCTGTGCGAGAAGTTAATTCCAGACTACGAATACGGATGTCGACGTCCAACACCAGGCGATGGCTACCTTGAAGCTCTCCGTCAGGAGAACACACGTGTTACATTTGATCCAATCGTTCAGATCACCGAGTCGGGGATTCAAACTACACAGGACTATACTGACTTTGACATTATTGTCTGCGCGACCGGGTTCGATGCTAGTTTCCGCCGCTCGTGGACAGTGCCGGGGCGGAATGGTTATCAACTCCATGAAGCGTGGGGTGAATCACCAGAAGCGTACTTTGGGGTTGCAGCGGCGAATATGCCGAATTACTTTATCTTCATTGGACCGAATAGTCCAGGGAAGTAAAGTCTAAAATGGTAGGGTTGCATTTTACTGACAGTCCGCAGCGGGTCACGGATCGCTTCTAGACAGCGTGTTTTCTGTCGCCAAATGGATATTGAAGTGGTGTAGGAAGATTGCAACCGAAGATATCAAGTATCCGCGTGACGGGTCTGCATGATATGATGGAATGCGCTGACTTTGCGACAGGTCAGTTTGTGTGAAACAGCAGGCGCTGGATGATTACAACGTCTACCTGCAAGAACTTCTCAGGCGAATGGTGTGGACTGGGTCATGTCGAAGCTGGTACAAGAACCGTAAGAAAGATGGACATGTCACCGCAGTGTACGGTGGGAGCCGCCATCATTTTAGAGGTAAAGCATACTCCCATTTTCTTTCAGCATGTAGGTTCACGTTTACTAATCTTAGATCACTCCCGTTAGAAATCCTTGAAACCTTTAGAACAGAGGATTTCGATATTGAGTATAGATCAGTTAACAGGTTCCGATTCATGGGTAGCGGAAGGACTTTGCAGGAGGCAAGAGGAGAGTACTACGTGCTAAAATAAGGGCTTCGTTGGTCTAATAGTTAGTGGAGATAGTCAAAGAACCTCTATGTGCGGAGACGGAACTTGGGTTACACGAGCCATCCATCTTTGGTGATTCGTAATTACCGGCCGTAACTTACGTGACATATCATATTGTGACATAAATGACGTGATATGCAGCATGCGTGATATGCAAAACACCGCCTAGGCACGTATACAATCCTTCTCGGCCTTTCGGTCCTACAGATTGTGATATGTCACTTCTGGAGGCGGACCAGCACTCGAACCGCGGCTCCTTCTTGCGGGGAGGCGAAGAATGGTGATATCGGTATTTGGACGGACGAACGGACAGAAAGAAGAGATCGGCGGGGGATATATACACTTTGCTGTACTGCTTTTGATATCACACCACTCCTAGAAACAACGAGAAACTAGACAGCGCTGACTAACTTTGACGACTGCACTATGAATTCCTCCAATACTGCTTCGCCTCTACCTACCATCAAGCTCAACGATGGAAACAAGATCCCAATGGTCAGTTATGTCTCGCTATGTATGTTCGACTTGAGGATAACGTGAAATAGCTAGCGTACGGTCTGGGAACTGCAAACTTCAAGAAGGGTGGAAGAACCGATTATGATGAGAACGCGTTCAACTATACGTTGACTGCTATAAACAGTGGCTTTTATCACCTTGACGGTGCTTCAGGTATGCTTCTCTAATGCCTCACAAACTCATACCTCTTCTCACATGTATTTAGCGTACGGAAACGAGGAAGAGCTCGGTGCCGCTATCAGAGCATCTGGCGTACCTCGGGAAAAGCTCTATGTTGTCACCAAGCTCAACGGCTGGAAGAAACATGACGTACGGAGCGCTTTCGACACCTCGTTGAAGAAACTTGGGCTTGATTACGTGGACTTGTATCTAATCCATGCACCGTTCTTCGCGGAGAAGCCTCAAGATTTGCAAGAAGCTTGGGCTACTCTTGAGTCTATCAAAGAGTCTGGGAAGGCTAAGTCAATTGGCGTTTCCAACTTTATACAAGAGCACCTCGAGACCATTCTCGCCACAGCCAAAATCCTACCAGCAATCAACCAAATTGAGTACCACCCCTATCTACAGCATGGTAATCTCATAGAGTACCATCGCAAGAACAACATAGCTCTTTCGGCATATGCGCCGTTGACGGCTATCGTACGTGCCAGGCCAGGTCCTGTAGATGGTCTGTACGCGAATCTGGCCAAGAAGTATGGTGTCACTGAGGGGGATATTGCGTTGCGCTGGTGCATTGATCAGAATATTGTGGTGATCACGACGAGTTCAAGCGAGGAGAGGCTGAGAGGTTATATGACGAATGTGTGGAGTTTCAAGTTGACGCCTCAGGAGATTGAGGGTATTGCGATGATGGGGAAGCAGAAGCATTTCAGGGCATTTCAGAATCAGTGGATTGCAGAAGGGGATTGGCGATAGATTGTTGAGAGTACATCTGTTTTGGCTTGAGATGAGCGAAAAGTGTATTAGCTATAAAACCACTGTGTTCCCCTGTTAAGACGCAGTCAAGTGCTGTAATGGTTGCCAAGCTACGTGGATATATTATGTTTACGATTGAAGTAGCAAGCTAAATGCAATTTTGCTGCCCCAGCCTCTCCTCTTTGAATTGCTGCTTGGTCATGCCTCGAATTCTTTGTTTTCCCCATACTATTGAGTCTAGCAGGAATTCGAAAGTGGTCCGCGAGTCCAGTCTACCGTGCGACCGACTCAAACATCGTCTGTGGACATATGAGAGGGAGCAATCCGCCCCGGCCAGGGCCTGAAACCTCCCTCACCAATTACGCAAGCATCATCAATCGATTGAATTTTAAAGCGCGGCAGTTGGGATTCTTCGGACAATGGGAAAGTTCGAAAAGTCCGGAAATCCAATGGCCATTGGAAGAAAGAGCGCCTGCCGGAAATTGGCCATACGCCATTACATATAGTTGCCAGTCCTTGTTTCGTCCAGCATAGGGTTTCTAACTGGTTTAAAATGCATAGGTCCTACCTCTAACCAATTATAGAAGAAGTATGTAACGGTATGATGAAAATCCAACCTTCTTTGGGCTCTTGTCGGCGGCCCGCCGGCTTACTGCAACTTCACTAGGGTATTCCTAATGGTGTACGAACTCCTCATTATCCCAGTCGTATTGGTTCAGGTAGAGTATACTACTTTTTCAACATAACATTCTCTATATAAAGGCTCTTGATACCTTCCCTTTATTCATTAAGACACAAGTTAGCTTTTAACCTGCCCATGTCTATTTCTCCTTCTTACACCTTTTCAACATCCTACAATGTCCGAACCAAATGCAGCCGTGCCCGCCTCTGACCGAGAACAGAAGGCCGTCCCTGTTGCCCCAAACGTTCCTGTCGACCCGTCAGTCAATACATGGTCACGCTTCATCACTACGTTCGAGGCGTCTGAATTCACTGACTGGATTGACGAGAGCCTGTCCTGGAAGAAGACCTGTTATATAGGCAACTGGTCCCCCCTCCTCAAGATGAGAGTCCGGGGCCCGGACAGCAAAGCGTTTTTCGAGTATCTCTCTACGAACCACTGGCCAAATTTCCAGCCAAACCAAGCCAAGCATGCAATCTTTTGCCGAGACAACGGAACCATCATTGGTGAAGGAGTTCTCATGATGCTCGGCCACGATGACTTCATTTTTACTTCTGTTCCCGGAGTCACCTGGGCGGTCTATCAGTTTCATCACGGATATCGAAAGTTCAATGCTACAGTCGATATCGTTTCTGACGATTGGTATCTTTTTCAGATCCAGGGCCCCAGCAGTGTAGCAGTGATGGAGGCGGCAACCAAATCATCGATCACCGACCTCAAATTCATGCATTCCAGGAAGATGTCCATCGATGGGCATAGCTTTCTGTGTCTTCGGGGGGGCGTATCCGGTGAGCAAGGCTTCGAACTCTGGGGTCCAGCTGAAGAAGCACACGCTGTCTATCGCGCCATCTTGTCTCATGGGTCTGAGTTTGGTATTCGTCAACTGGGCTACCGTGCCAAGGCAGTGAATCACGTTCGTATCCCCTTATTTATCATGACTATTGAATTAACTTGCGATGCTTACCCTGGTCCAGGTAGAAGGGGCGTTTCCTACCCCATGGCTCGATTTCCTCCCCTCGTTCCATGGAGATGACCTCGATCTGGTGGAATACCGTCGGTTTCTTCAAACTTTAGGTTTGGTCTCTCCAGCCTTGCTACATATCGGAGTTTCCGGTAATTATAGCTCTCATCCATCCACGCATCACCGCACACCATTTGACCTTGGATGGGGCTGGCTTGTTAAATTTGACCATGATTTCATCGGCAAAGGAACCCTGAGGGAAATAGCCAGCGACCCTCCAAATTCCCTCGTGACCTTAGAATGGAACAGCAAGGATGTTACAGATGTGTACGCATCTCTCTTCTGCAACGAGACGCTGGACTTTATGGAAATGCCACGAGATCGGGGGGGCGTTGAAGGAAGTGGTGTCTATGATGGTGGCAGACTCATTGGCTGCGCCGTCTCGCGCTGCTATAGCTACTGGTTCAAGAAGATGATCTCTCTTTGTATCATCGAGGTGAAGTACTCAACACCCGGAACAGAAGTTATGGTAAAATGGGGGAACAACGGGAGTCCACAAAAGATGATTCGCGCTGTAAGTACTGGGTCTAATGGACTGCTCAAGGCCTGCTCTCAATCAGCCTCTAACATTTCATTCTCTAGGTAGTCAAGCCTGCGCCATATAAGGAAGACCAGCGAAAGAAGCCGCTTGTGGAATAGACACCAGGATGTACTCTCTAGTTAATCCAGATTGACCAATCTGGAAACCTTTAAAGTATTTAGTCTTATAGCCTACAGCACAGCAATATACAGGAGATCAGATCATGGTTACGATCAGGTTTATAATGATATTTCTTAAGACCTTCTCAAAATGTTAATATATTTTCTTATAAGTGTGATTTCACCATCACTGTTAAATATGGCGCTACGATTATCTAGAAACATGAATCGAATCCCGGCCTAGTCTGAGCATAATACGAGACACGCTAACCCGTAGGTTAGACTCTCGATTCAAAGTCGGCTTTTAGCTAACCTAGCCAACGAATAAGGTGTAACGATCCATCCCAACGGAAACCTGTTCTTCATACTTGAACGCACGCGCCCAAACGTCACCGTATTCAAGACATCTGTTTAGGAGTATTCGCCACGCACCAGGACGCCCATCGTAGAAGTCAGCTGGTGCCCTGATGACCAAATCAGACGGCAGGTAGCGTATGACACCAGTACGCCACCAGTTTCAGACAGTGTTTGACCAATGTGTATGTTGCTCTCTCACATCTGGATTCGGAATTTTAGGCCTCGACTGATGTCCATGTTGGCTTATATCTAAAGCACTATTTGACAAAACTGATACCATTATAAACCGAAACAATCACTATCGTACGTCTATCCAACTAACCATTACTATCAAGCAGTGGAAAGTATCCTGTGCTAATATTAGAGCGTATTAAACAGGAAGGCATCAGTCACCATAAAAGAAAACAAAGCAGGCTTACTGTATAAATGGAAATAGATATGTACCTTGCTGTTTGTATCTCTGTTCAAGCTTAATTGCCCAAACCAAATCCCCGGTGGGATAATAAGTTTTAGGTCTGTTTAGGCCCTCTTGAAGTCTATGAGAAGTACAGCCTCTACTTGGCAGCACACATGGAAAACTACACTACTATACTAAGAGCTTTTTACTTTAGTCATAAAGAGTCATGAAATAACATAGAGTATTGTTATTGGTTTCAAAAATGCTTTCCCTAATCCCAGTGCCTTGAGTTATTACGAGATCATATTGGAATAACTGAATAAGTCATCCCACCGGAGCTCGTTCTACCCCTGTTCAACAAGACGCCAACGACGCAAGCTATTCCTTGATGATCATACGCTTTGGCTCTTTTCCTGCTTCCCCTCTCTTAATACGAGTTAATTTAATTAAGCCAGTGTATGTGGCTGAGCGGTTAAGCCGCCTGTTTAATACATTAAGCTTAAAATTGTTAAATTGTGGGGTAACCCTGGGGAAAAGGTTGGTATTGTTCATCATTCGTATGGATGAAAGTTTCGGGAAATCATACGATCAATTGCGATGATATTCCAAAGCTGATCATATTCAAAACAGATCAGTAATTAAAAACTATCCCACCGGAGAAAGGATTCAAAGCCCGACGTAGGCAAAGGCGATTTCTCCAAAGATGTCCTGACATAGGTAGAAGGCCGTTTGATTTGCCTTTGCGGTGCACTATAAGAGTCTGCAATGCCTTTCTAACTGGACGAGAATCCTTTCTACATAACAATTTCTGGAGACTAAGAACCAGACTAACATACTCATCTATCATCTGTTCGATCCAAAATGAAGTTGTCTTCCATCGCTACCCTAGGATCCGTCCTGGGCATTTATTTCTCGGGGTCGGTGCTGGCTGCTGCAAATCCGGTTAAACGGGATATCGCTGGAACCGCAACTGTATTCCTCGACCAGCCGTCCGGAAAACCTGAGAAACTTGCCTCTGGCTGGATTTATGGGTTTCCTGATAACGCTGACGGAACTGCCAACACCGACATTCCTCAGAAGTATATCAAAGATGTTGGCTTCAAGTACAACCGTGCCGGTGGAGCTCAGACCCCATACAAAGGATGGGCTCGTAATGAGTACGAGGTTAGTCACTTCCCTTCACTTGTTCTCCTGGTTCCATTTAAAAGAATAGGGGCACCTACTAACATTCAACAAGGGTCGCTGGAAATCCAGTCTCTCTAACTATAGAACGACTCGGCGCAATGGAGGAAAGTTCATTCTTCTAATCCATGATCTGTGGGGTGCAGATAGCACCCAGGGCAAAGGATTCCCATACCCTGGAGATAAAGGAAACTGGAAGAATTAGAATGCTTTCCTGGATCAATTGTTTTCTGACATTTTGAAAAATAAGATGACAGCTGGATTGGAAATCGATATCTGGAATGAGCCTGATTTGAACTTGTTTTGGGATCCTCCTCAAACCCAGTATCTGAATATGTGGAAACGCACCTACGAGAGAATCAGGTGAGTATCTTGCTGGAGCAGTAGTACCCTTTATTAACTTGTTATAGGAAGGAGCTGCCTGATGTGCAAATCACCGGCCCTTCGACAACAACACCTCCTACGGTGGATAGCGAGTGGTACAACAACTACCTCAAGTTTATTGCCAAGACCAATACCATCCCTGATTTCTATTCCTGGCATCTTCTTGCGACAGATCGCAATCTGAGAGAGTCGAAGGCACAATTCGATACTTTACGCAGAAAGTACAAGCTGCCAGAGCGCCCAATTAACATCAACGAGTATGCTTCATGGGACGGCGAACAAAATCCAGCAGGCGCTGTCTTTTACATTTCTCAGTTCGAGAGACACAATGCCCACGGTCTTCGCGCTAATTGGGCATCTCAGGGGCAGCTGCACGACTTTCTGGCTAATCTCCTGGTCAAGAACAGTGGCAGAGATTATTCTCCAGCAGGTGAATGGCACGTCTACCAATACTACAACCAGGCCATGAAGGGTAATCGAGTCGGAACATCTCCGTCTGATGATGAGCTCTTTGAGGTTTACGCGACTCGAGGTGGCAGTGCGGGAACCGTCAAGATATTAGCGGCAATCCGACCCGTGGCCGGAAAGAAAACATACAAACTTGCCATCACCGGTCTCTCTGCAGTCAAGATCAAGGGTGCTACTGTCAGGGTCAGAACCTACAGATTCCATGGCCCCAACGTCTCTACTGTCGTTGGAGCTCCTGTTGATCTGGGTACCTTCAAGCACACGATCAAGAACGACCAAGTAAGTTTGGAGAATTTCGACTTGCATCAACTGCGCCTAGCTTGAAGATTTACTAACATTCTTCAGATCATGTTTTTCGTCAGCGCAGACGATAGGAATCAAGCCTTCGCATTCGAATTGGAGGTTTAGGAGGATCGAATGTTGGACTGTACTGGTGGCGCTTGCATGGAGTGTTGCAACTATTTGCCCATACAAGTGCTTCGCGCCTAGCTGTTTTGGTTGTGAAGATTAGCTTCATGGCCAAGAATAAATAGAATAGTTTTTTTTTAGATATTTTTACTACTTAGGCCGCCGATTATAAATACCTCAGCCTTCTGGTTCCTGTCAGAAAAGCCTTCTGAGATGTTCCGCAACCCTTGGGTTGCGGAGTGGGTGCTCTTGTGAGTCGCCCCAACGTCCTCGCCCCCTCGAAAAGCTTTCCCTCCGACTTGGCTAGCTCCTGTCAATCGTGGAATATCAAACGCCCACTGTCGAAAACGAGGAGAAGCGGGTTCTGGTGGAAGCGGTCGCAGCGTTGCGACAGTAACGGGTACGTCAAGGATGATTCCGACGCCTGAGATGAGACGAGAGTCAGCCTTGGCTGGCCTATGAAGCTTCCGGTTTCGTTTCGTGAGTTCCTGCAGGAGGAGAAACCTCTAGTACTGGCTATGAACGATTAATTCTGTGTTTGAGAAAGTGATCGTTGATTACGTCGCTAAATTTATTTAGGCAATGTCTCTATCAAGAAGTCAATATTGGGATACTTGGTGCTGGTTAGTTTCTTAAAGGATTGTTACGAGTATCATAATCCACGCTCGGCCAGTAACATTGACCAAAGTTCGGCAAAGGATCCCGAGCCATTTCTATCATTATCACAAATCATAGAAACTCCCCCGGAGATCCCCGAATTCTACATTTTCGGTCGAGGACGAGACTTCGATTCCAGTATCTCCCTCGCAAGTTCAGCCACTTCACTGGCTACGCCCCAAGATAATTCAAATCCTCGTCCGCCGGCGCCATAGGCATGAACCACATGCTTGACACCCCAACTAGTTTCCCTAGCTTCAGTCTCCACCCTCATCCCACCCTCACGAGCTGGTCGTCGTCCAACAACATCCTTGATCACCTTTATCGTCTCAGGTCTTTGGCTCTTTTCGCATGCTTGTGGTATGATTGACTGAGCAGCGTTCAATAGCTGACTGCGCGTTTCCTGTGATGCTTCGAGCTGCCAGTTTCCCACTTCTTTGGTCCCTCCAATGACTGTTCCTCCATTGAAGGAACGAGGAATTATAAAGCTCCATGTGCCGTCTTTCTTTTGAGTTGTGATTGTTTTGTCAGCGGCGGTGAGGTTGGTTAGCACTGTTTGACCTGTTTCTTGTTAGTTGTTATCGTCTATGGTAGTGAATTCTTGTTTTACCTCTTATTGGGAAGCACTTCTTATCCCCAAAGCCCATTCCACTTGCGTTCACGACAAGTTTGACACTAGGTGCTAGGATAAAAGCCTCCCATTCACTCTTTAAATCCCTCTGCAGCGTCTTTCCCCCCTGAACAATAAACTTGCGCAGCAAACTAGCAGTGTATAGCGGCGCATGGATACAATACGTCTCATACTCGAAGCCCAACTTTACGCCTTCAGGTAGTTCATGTGCTTCATATTTCCGATATCCGGGCAGACCAGTCTCATTGGCGAAACTCTGGGCATCTTGCTTCAGGTACTGAGGTGATGGGTCCTCAAGATACTCAATACCCGGAAGACATCTGATCCCGACCCAAGGTTCAATATGCCGATGTTTCTCAAGCTCAGCGATAGTGCGTTTCACCCACTCGGCTTCACGACGCAGCTGTGGCGTTGAAGCGGGGATGGGTCGAATATGAGCGCCAGCCCACATGGAAGCATAGTCTGCTGAATGGGTTGTTGGTGCTCCGGGGATTGAGGTTGGCCATTCTTTGGCGACGAGGAGGACTGATGTTGATGGTGAGTCGGCAGTTAGTTGTTGGATCTTGAGGGCGCTGGTGAGACCAATGATGCCAGCACTAAATTGCTACCATTAGCAGGGTTGTAGGTAGGGACTAATGGGGAGAGCATACCCAATTACCACAATAGTGGACTCACTTATATCAGACGAGCCAGGGACTACCATTTTGTCCAGATGTGAAGTGTGAAGAGACGCGGGAACAGGACTAAGTTGATGGACAAGAACGAGTGGAGGTTGGCTAACATCAGGCGTCCCCACAAAAGTAACCCAACCAAGAGACAGTTGACTTGAGCTCAAGACAAAGACATTTGACAGACACAGATGACGGCAAGTATAGTGTCACAGCGCAACGTACATCCATTCATATCATTAGTAAAGTAACTCAGACATCCCCGTCATTTCCGTACGCCGTCGCAAGAACAGTACGGAGTAGTGATCCGTCAATTGGCCGGCCGACATCGGCTGCAAGTCCGTAGATTTGCCATATGACAGACAGGAGGCGGAAAGATCAAATATTTACAGAAACAAAAATGGAAAACTCGAGCATTCAACGAGTTGAACAGTCCCTAGTGAATAATGGTACGTATATACCGGGCAAGACAAAAAAAGCGAGGTCCTACCCGGGTTCGAACCGGGGTCTTCGGAAGGCTTCTGAGCGTATCAAAATCCGACGTCATTACCACTAAACTATAGGACCGTTGGTAGATGACTAATCGCTCAAATTTGAATACTATTTGTCATGCTCAAGCGAAAAAAAAACAGAGACTCGCTGACTGGCTAACTGGCAAATGGCAAATGGAAAATACCCTATAGATATCTCTTAAATTCGACTTTTATAACACTGCAGTATTATTCATATAACCTTAATATTAAAATAACATTAAAAGAAAATATCTTATTTAATTCTATCTATAAATATATTTTATTACCGGGTGAAGTGGCTCAGCATTGCAGACTAAAGCTCTGGTGTCAAGACGAGAGATGTAGTTGAAATGCTTATTAAGACATCTCGCGGTAACGGCGGGTGGCTCACACTTATGGGTGTCTTTGTTGGCTGCAAGCGATCTTGCTTTCCTTGCAGGGTACAGGCGCTTATTTTCTTTTACCGGTTCTCTGTTTTGGCGAAGGTGGCTTGCAGGGAGCTCAACAATAACCGGCCGGAGACAGCCGACGCGGGAGCGAAGCGCATCAAGTACGGAAGTGGCGCTGCATGACGGTCAAGAGCCTGATCGGTGAATGATCACAAATAATAGACGTTTTCAGTTATGGTAGTTATTTACAAACATCGCTTAAGTCAATGATTAGTAGTACTTGGGTAATTTCTTACGAAAGAGGTTATCCCAAGAATAGCAATTGCATTGAGCTGGAGATGGATCCGCAATTGAGAAATGTTACTTTATACAGAATCGTTGTTGCTGACAATACAAGAGTGAGGTGAAGAACCAATGACGGACATAGCGAAAATGCTGATGGTCGTTTAGTCGGTCTAGCTCGTTAGCTGACAGACGCATGACATGGTCTGTATCAGCATGGCATGTTCTGGGAGGCGACAACCGAGCAAAAAAAGAATAAGCAACTGCTTATTGGCTGAAAACGCTGAGTCATTGCATCTCAACCAATCAAAGTGATTGCGATTACCAGCTCTCAGGTCCGCAGCTGTGATGCACTAGATAAAGTGGACCGAGCTCTTTGAAAGCCATCAAGTACAAATAAGATCAAGAGCCGCTCCCAAGATTGAGTATCTTAAACAAGCATCTCACAATTCAATCACCTCTCTTCATACCATCGCCATTTCAATAACTCTTCCTAACAACTCGACATCACTCCCAACCGTCAAAATGGTCGTCAACACTCCCGTTACCTGCTGCCGCTCCGGCGACAACGTCGAGTGCGCCTGTGGTACGTGACATCATCCCTCACCCCATCCCTAACCCTTCTAACAACACCACAGCTCAAAAGGCCACATGCTCATGCGGTCAAAAGTCCGCCCTCCAATGCACATGCTCCAAAGCTGCCTCCGAAAACACCGTTAACGGTCCTCGCTGCTCATGCCGCGCTCGTCCCGCCGGTGAATGCACTTGCGACCGCGCCGCTACCGAGAACGTTACACCTACTGGTTCAACTTGCGCTTGCGGATCTCGCCCTGCTGGTATGTGGCGTTTTTTTGTGTTCCTGCGACGACTGTTTTGCTAACTGTGGGGTTTTAGGTGGCTGCACTTGCGAGAAGGCTGCTGATGGTGGCTTTAACCCTGCCAACGAGATCGACTTTACTACCCAGAAATAAATTCATGACATCGGTGACGAAGAATTCGGTTTAATGGGGCAGAAAATAAAATATTGCATTTGAATGGCGTTGGGGAACGGTTATGGTACTGGTTGGGTGGCGAGGCGATAGATACCTGAGATACGGATACAGAAATGAACAATACTCACGATAATTGATTTATACAGAAACGTGTAATTGTGTGATACAAATAAAGATTGTGAGGGTCTGTACTACAATATGTTCGCGAGCCAGACGCATCGGGATGTTTTGGCCGCTAATAAGCAAACGCGTCGAGGTGACGTTCAATTGTTCATCCGGAGAACGCGCAGCCCAAACCCAAGGTACTTGTCAGATCAGATGTCAATTGTGCCATCTCCAACATCAGACGACAATAGAGTTGTAATGTATAATCCAACTACTATTGCAGCGTCTGTGCTCAAAATAATGGGACGTTCATTTCATCAATAAGCCAGACAGTGAATCGCGTATCTGCAGATAAGATGAATAATTGGACAGCTCTCGATTCACCGCCTTTGAGAGCTCTGCTGTTCTGGCTCGTAAATGGGAGATTTGTCCGGCAGAAAAACCACTAGCGCAATTGGAACTGGCTGACAGCTCCCGGGCGGTGACACCGAATCCAGGCATCACCCCCTGTTTAGCCCGCAAATGATCACTGCCACTGCCCCCAGCGCGGTCAGATCAGCTTTTTTTTCCCGGTTCCCTGTTGTTCATAAAAAAATCCACCCACTTTCTCTATTGTCGCGCTCTTCCCAAGCTTGATCTTACCATCAACACACATCACTCCATCAAGTTTTGCACTTTTTCAGTCTCGTCAATCAAGCTATTTCTTTGAACGAAAAATAACAACTGTCGCGCGTCGCACACACAACAAATCACTACGTCACAAATCCTACGCGATGGCGCCACGAGCCAAAGCAGCTGCTGCTACCAAGACCGCAGCGCCCAAGAAGGCCACCACTGCCGCTGCCGCTGCGAAGAAGGAGATCAAGACTACTACAAAAGCTTCAGCCAAGAAGGTTGCGCCCGCTGTCACGAATGGCGCCACCAAGAAGCGCAAGGCTATCGAGGAAGAGTTTGAGCCAGAGCAGAAGGAGGATCGTCAGACAAAGAAGTCCAAGACCACAGAACGCGTCGTGAAGCCCGCTGTCAAGCCCGCACCCAAGACCAAAGCCGCTGCTCCCAAGGCCAAGACAACGACACGAGCAAAGACCGAAGAGGCGGAGGAGAAGCCTGCTGTCAAGAAACCCGGTCGTCCTGTTGGATCCAAGGCCGAGCCCAAGAAGAAGTCCGAGTTTCCTGCGATCGGAAAGAAGCTCAACGACGCGCCCACTCAGATCCTCGATGTCTACGTCTTTGGCGAGGGTTCCTCGGGTGAGCTCGGTCTCGGAAGCAAGCGCGTCAACAACAAGAAGCCAATTGACGTCAAGCGTCCCCGACTCAACGATAACCTCTCCGCCACGAATGTCGGCGTTGTCCAGATTTCTTGCGGCGGCATGCACGCTGTCGCGTTGACGCACGATAACAAGATCTTGACATGGGGTGTCAACGACCAAGGCGCGCTTGGAAGAGACACAAACTGGGATGGCGGTCTTCGCGACATGGACAAGTCAGAGGACTCTGACTCGGAGGACGAGGACGATACTGGTATCAACCCCATGGAGAGCACACCGACAGCTGTTTCCGACGAGTTTTTCGCGCCCGGCACCAAGTTCGTCCAGGTTATTGCTAGCGACAGCGCCAGTTTCGCCCTCACAGAAGATGGCCGAGTCTACGGCTGGGGAACCTTCCGATCAAGCGATGGCATCCTCGGCTTCTCAGAGACCATCAAGGTCCAGTCCACTCCCCTCATGCTCCGCGATCTCAAGAACATCAAGGCCCTCTCCGCCGGTTCCAACCACATTCTCGCTCTTGACCACAAGGGCAACGTCGTCGCCTGGGGCTGCGGTCAACAGAACCAGCTCGGCCGCCGTATCATCGAGCGCAACAAGATGTCCTCTCTTATCCCCCAGGGTGTTGGTCTGCCTCGCGGCAAGATTGCCAAGATCGCCTGCGGTTCTTATCACAGCTTTGCTATTGACAAGAGTGGTCAAGTTTATGGCTGGGGTCTTAACAACTTCGGCGAGATTGGCGTTGAGTCGAATGCTGGCGAGGATGATGCTGTTATCCTTCGACCTGCTAAGCTTACATATCTCGATGACTACAACATTACTGAGATTGATGGTGGCGAGCACCACTCCCTTGCTTGCTCTGACAAGGGTGATCTCTTGACCTGGGGTCGTGTCGATGGTTATCAAGTCGGCTTCGAGTTTGACAAGCTGTCCGAGGACAACACCATCTACGATGAGCGAGGCAACGCTCGTATTCTCTTCAAACCTACTATCCAACCTGGTAAGTCGCTCATGATCTCAGATTTCGGTCCATTAGCTAACCAATATGCAGATGCCAAGGACATCATTGCCGTCGCCGCCGGCACAGACAACAATTTCGCCATTGCCTCGGACGGCAAGGTCTACTCATGGGGCTTCTCCAGCAACTATCAAACCGGCCAAGGCACAATTGACGACATCCACACTCCCACCTTGATCGATAACACCGCCATCCGCGGCAAGAAGATCATCGGAGCCGGCGCAGGCGGTCAGTACTCCGTGCTCTTCGGCGTCGCTGACGATGCTCCCACAAACGGCGTCAAGACCAACGGCGCTTAGAACCTTGGCACGAGGAATGAATTGACGGAGGAATCTGGGATTTTCCATATCAGCCCTATTTTTAATTACGCTGCTGAGATCAAGCAGCTTTCCAATATTTGTACTTTAACGTCGATGGATGCATGATGAATCGGATGGGCGGATTCTGAATGCGGTTTAAAAAACATTGTTTTTCATGATCAAGGAGGATGCATTTTGTTCTGATGCCTTCGCATGCGGGTTTATGGTATATAGATGGTCACGATGTCTTTGCATATCTGAAACTTGCTTTTTTCAAGAGTCTCAACGCTAACCTGATCCTTCTGCCTCTGCTTCTTTTTAATCGTGACATACAAAAATAATTATTCTAGTACAAGGGAACATTGTCCCAGTATGTGTAACTTGCGTCTCGCCATCTGAACGCCAACCGCCCCTCCATCGTATCTTCGCTGCGAGGGCGTTATCATGTACAGCATTGAGTTTCCCGCGCGCAGAAAAACTCCCCATCATGTCAGAACCATTTATGCAACGTGTCGTTTACCGATTTTATGCGTTGAGCTTAGCAGCAGCGTTGGAGAACGTTCCACTTCCTCGACTGCTGAAAATACCCATGATGCCGAACCCAACATAGAACAGCGCAAGGGGATACGCAACGAGTCCTCGCATGCGCTTCATCTGTCCCACCGCGCAGAACATCCCGCTCGCGCTGTAAGTGCACCAGAGAATAGCAGCCGTGGTCGCGACGATGCCAACGGGTGTATCCATCCTCATCACGATGCCGAACAAGCTCGTCGCCACGAGCGGTAGTAGGCAGTATCCGAGCACGCTCGCGCTGCGGGGGTATGTAAGCGTCGCGGAGAAGTGGCCGCCCTGCTGGCCGTCGTGCGGTTGCTGAGGTGCGGATGGGTCGCTGCTGTATTGGGGATAGCTGCTGACTTGGGGTTCGCTGGCGTCGGAGGGCGACATGAGGGAGAGGATTAGGTGAAGGGATATGGAGCCGAGGGCGGCGAGGCCGTAGATGTAGCCAAAGTGGACTTGGCCTGAGAAGAGGAGGATGAAGCCGAATAGGAGGAAGAAGATGAGGGGACCCGCGAGGTCGGAGTCGTCCATGATGTGCGAGTCGATACGTCGGAAGGGGTTCAACACAGCGAGCGTCTAGAACAAATCAGCGCCATCACCCAATCAATTGAGAAGAGAACATACCTTTGCCTGAATATGTCCAAAGTTAACGCCCAGCTCCTCTAGCAAAGGCGGTTCACCATCGTACCCTTCCGACGAGAAAGCCGCGACCCAACCGGTCCTCAACCCGCCCTGCTCGCCCATCCTGCCACTGACGCCCTGCGCTCCGAACGCGGGAGCCGCAAAGTTCTGCGCTGGGGCTCCGACGCCATAGCCGCCCTGGTTGCCGTATCCGTAGCCAGCTGCTGCTTGCTGAGGTGTTGAGGAGCCCGGGTTCGTGTACTGGGAGGGGAAGAACTGGAGGTTCTGCGCGGCGTTGGGGCCGCCTCCGGCGGGGTATTGCGGCTGCTGCGATGAATAGTAGTTTGACATTGTGATGGTGATGCGGAGGGAGGGGGTGTTGAGGGTTAGGTGGTTGTCGGGAGGTTTTTGGGACAGGCGGTCTTGAGGACAGTTTGGAGGTGAGAGCTTGGCTGAGGCTGGTGCATGACTTGGGAGCCTGATGTGGCAGTGCGCCGTTCAGCCACAAGATAAGTCGGTACTCAGAGTTTTGGAGGACACGCACCAAGAGCTTAAGTACCTGACTTTCTGCCACGTCGAAGAAGGCAGAGTTTGGACGTTGATACTTGTGTGTTGAACCTGAAATCTTCTAAAGTAGTATAAACATATCGAGAAACAGTTCATAGGAATAATTCAAGGCTTGAGGCATCTTTATAACGGGTTTCGAGGATATTGACGCTTTTTGCTGATTCCCTGAACTTGGTGACAGCGAGTCCGAAGGCGGTGAGTAGGAGTTGCCCAATTTGGCATTCGGTAAGACTTCATCGTCGAATTTCATCAAGGACACGTTTATCATCGTCAGCTGCGCGAAACACGACAACGTAGTTCCAAGTCCAATTGATTTCTTCCCCTTTCACATTCAATGGCATGGTAAGCGACAAACCCGCGTCGTGGAGCTATGCATATAAATATACCTCCCTAATAATTGCCCCGATGCCTGCATCTCTGTCAAGTTATTTTTGCCTGCCGGTAATGTTCTTGCTAATACATGTGGATATTGGAAATGCAATCCTTATAGAAGAAGAAGTGGCGGCCTTATGAGTTGGCCAGCTTTAACAAGTTAATAAAATATATCACGGGAGATTACCAAACCCAGACAGTGTTGAGGATTCCAGAATCAGCGCTGGGTGTTTTGAGATCTATTTTCGTTTATCGGTCATCCCAGGCGGACGGATCCGCCAATTGGGGATTTTCTGTCTTTCGCCTGTTGAAGGGGAAATGGTGCAGCGCACGTGTCTGTGCGGTTTTGGATTCCGTGCATCGGAGTTTGGATCACGCACGGCAGGATCGCCACGATGATCTGTTTCCCCGGCATGGAGCTTATTTCCACGGGTAGGGCTGTTGTGTTTGCTGGGGGCGGAACCAACGGCGCGCCAAGTAAGACATGCATCGTGGATCGTGGGAAATGCATTAGTGAACCTTATCAAGCGCGCAGTTGCATCATGGAAGAGCTAGCAGCCTGTGGAGTACTAAACGACCGATTTTGTGCTTTGTTAAAAGTCACCTGTCTGCACCTAGATTGAGTTACAGAAAATATACTAAAGTACGTCTTGTATGCTCAGAAAGCACGATAGATGTAGGTATTCACGTTTGGCATGGTAGCTTATGATTGAGCTGCGAGCCGCATGCGACAATCCCAGCATCGAAGGGGGACTGGCGGGAGCTATGAGCGATGTAAACAGAGCTCCCTCAATCTTGCAAAAGGAGAAGTCCCTATTGCCAGTAGTCCAAGCTTTCTTGTGGCTTGATTGACCGTGGAAATCGTTGCGACCTACAGGGAACAGCTTCCAACTAAAAACTCTGTATCTCAGGTATCTCAAGTGCAATACAGCAAGCAATACGTCATGCAGTTTATTCTCAAGAGCGACACAGTGTCGGAATATCAGTGCTGGGTGACAATATACATTATCGACATCAGGGTCCAGAGGCTCCAGTCGGGCGTCGATAGCTGCTTTTAGTTTGCTTTTGGTCAGCCAATGAAGCCTGTTTGTTTCGTTCGGTAACCGTGTCGCTCAAACGAAATAACGGCACCGGATGTGTCATCCGCAAGGGGACAGAAACATCAGCCGTTGACAGTCGGTGTTGCGTTGCAACCAATCCCTAGCTTCCGTTCCCCCCTGTCGCGTTAGCGTAAAGCTGTGAATTTCTTGAGCCAAGCCCATTTTCTCTTTCATACATGACAGATCAAAGAATGAAGAAGCTTCACCTACCCATCGGGCGCACCAGCAACTCCGACATCTGTCACCGCCAATTTCTTATCACCGCAACACTGGTTTTCACTCAACGTGGCTTACCAGAGCTAGGGGCTTAGCTCCGTGCCTTTTCTCTGAGATCGTGAACCCTGCTGCAGCTGTATCCCATGTCGGCAATCAAATGTATGACGCACTGGCAGTGCCACAACTCTTCACAGTGGAGCCAGGGCTGAATCTGGGACATAACGGGACCGTTTCTTTGGGTCCTCCCCATGTCTCTTCCAGTTGGGAGGTTGCTGTCGGAGTTTTCCGGTCCAGAAAAGGCCGACGTGGCTTGGATCTTTCCTGCGGGAAGTTGATTGAATTTGCCGACTAAATAAATGAATGAACTAATTGACTCCGCCTGCTGCTGTTGACCGTTTGAGGTCCAGAAATATGCCCAACTCCTTTCGCTGGAGAGTAGAATAACCCCTGTCAATAGACGCCACGTTTCTCCCCAACCTTTTGAGAGAGGTCCGTACCTACCTTAGTTAAGTGGGCGGTTTGAGCAGATCAGGAGGGGAGCTGTAGCCCCGCAACCCCGCCATGGGGCTCCCGCTCAAACCCAGAGTTATGGGAGCTCAACTGAGCAGCCTCTACAAGCAACATTAGCCGCCTGTACCAAGGGATCTCCCGATTGCCCTTGGACACATTTTTTTTCTTTTTTTCTTTTCTTTGGCTAATGGATGAGAGGAGCGAGCCTGTCCATCAAGTTCTCTCCATCAGCCGAGCTGGCCGGTCTCCAGATTGAGCCAGAATCGCTCTGCAACTAGAGCTATGATCCCTGCACTTCAGCGCCATGGCTTGATTGTCACTCATGATTTAGTCCGAAGGCCGAAAATTCATGGCCAAACATGTAGCTCCTGTGAATGTGGCTTGCTAGTTAAGCAAGTTACCAGGGTATTGCATCAGCAAAAAAAGGGTGCGGCTGGCTGTGCTCAAGCCGTGCGTCCCCATATAACCAGGAGAGAATGCGGCCAAAGCGGGAATAAGCAATCTGCGACAGACCATCCGCTCTCGCCAGAAGTGTTGGAGCAATGAGCGGCCTGGCCAACATGCCAGATGATGTTGACCATGAGCTTATCTCTATCATAGCCCCAAGAGCAGCATCAGATCAACTGTTACGATACCGGCCAGTCCCCAGCTGTTAAATGCCAGGACTGAGCCCCTTCTTCTGTTATTTTCGCCGGTTGAATGCGATGCTCTCCTGTCTGTCTGGCACCTGCTTTGTGATATATCATATACCTACCTCTAGCTTCTACTGATTGCTAAGCTCAACTGATTGTCCAACGCTGTGGCTTCCGCCATGCCCCTCCAGAGGTCCAACATGAACAGCGTGTTGAGTGCCCGTGAGCGCCCGACAGAAGCTATTGCCAGCGAGCCCTGGTCAACACCGCCCCCAATGCCCCGTATGCCATGAAAGCAGACTGACATGCGCGTAGAATGGCTATGGAAGACGGGTAGAAGCATGTTCCTCGCATCAGAGCTGACAACACCCCTGCAGTCTCATCCGCCATTAATGCAGGCCAAATATGCGCCTAGCTGTTGTTGAGCAAAGAAATTCGATTTCGTATTGCGGGGAGAACCCTCGCTAATGATCTAGAACAATGAACAGACCTACATTAACCCTGCACTGTGAGGTTGTGGAGGGCATGGTATCAACTTAGTTCATGAAAAGCCTTTATCTACGTTCGCTTACTAAAATAAGATGCAACAGGCTTGCTGACAGATTGAGGCTGGTCCCCAGCAATTGCAGTAGTTGGCGTGCCCATGTCAGGCTGGCGTTGGGATTATTAAAGGTTGCCAATCGCCCGACAAGAGACGGTTCGCAGACCCTCAACATCCCCGACAAGTTCAATCACCAACCCTACTCCTTACATTACCCATCAATATTTATATCTACCCTACTCATACACACCAAAAAAGCCTTGAACATGGCGGGGCCGACACAGTTCTTTTCTCTTAACTTCAACGGCGCTGATCCGCCGCGCCACTTACCTGTCCTCACTGCAAGTATGAGAACCCAGCCAACGCGTCCATGTGCGAGGGCTACGAAAGAGGAAAACCCTGCTGTTGGGTTGTCCCCATCATCTTCCAAGCTCAGGGTGGCGCCCAGAATGGTGATGGCAACGACGACGATGGTGAGACATGCAAAGAGCAATGCGCTGAGAGAGAGCTAACTTGTCTTAGGAACTAGCGATGAATATGGTGGCGAGTCTTGAAGCCAGACGTCGTCAACATGCTCACAGGCCGCGAGCACACAGATCGCGCCAAGTATGAGAGAAAGGTTCCGCTTTCTACCAAATGCGGGGAAAATGAATTTCGCATTGCTCGGAGTTATTCTGTTTACTTTCATAGAAGGACATTAGATTGAAGGGCATTGATTACATCACAACAACCATTTACATCAAAGTCTCTCAACATCTTGATAGATAAAGCACGGCTGAATATAATTGAATTCGAGGGTACACTATTCAGGCAACCTCCACTATTGATAAATCATACATCCCTCCGGAAGTTTGGAGATAAAAACTCTCAGATAGCCCCATTGGCATAGCGTCCTCCTTCATACACCTTCTTGGAGTTCCACTTGGTATAGTCATGCCAACAGTCCTTGAAGCCTCTATTCCTGAAAGCCTCCTTGATGAGATGCTCCCAGTTACCGAAATCAGCTTCAGTCCATAGTTCACGACAGACATCAACTGAATGAAAGACACTGTTGCAGTAGACCTTGGTTCCAACCCAATCCTTGGGGACAAAGCCAGCATGACGCCAGGAGCTGACGCCCACCAAGCCCTGTTCATTGACTGTGAAAGCCAGCGGATGGACATTGTTGAGGGCAAACACGAGCTCAGAGCAATCAAGCGGAATTTCCTGACAGGTTTCGCGAAGATTCTCAGGATCATGAACGCTTGCATAATCCGTGGTTGGCTTGTATAGATACTGATCAACCAGGAGACCACCGTCAACGCCAGTGATAGCGCGGCTAGACCATTTGGATAACTCCACGCAGGCGTCAGCAATCTGGTTAGTCCATCGCAACATGGTAGCGTAATCCTTGTTCTCAGCCCAGGCGTGTACGAGGTTCCGTCCGGAGGGTATAGCGCTATAGACCAGGTAATAACGATCACCGTGGACGCCGTGATAGTAGACCTCGGGAACTTGGAATGAAAGGTCCTTTCCGGTCAGCCATTCGAGAGTGACGTGTTCAGGAGTTCCGACATTCTGATGAATTGTCAGAAAGGCATGGCCAATCTCAAATATTCCCATTACCGAAGTGACGTTTCCACTGGACATTTCGACGATAGGGCAAGAATCCGAGAGAAGCCGGGTTTGGGGCTTTGGGCTGGGCGTCTCAGCGATGGTAAAGAAGGCGCCTTGACCATCACCCCAGCATGGTCCATCTGGCTTAGAAGCATGGCGAGAGATGATGACCTGGCCGGTCATCCAGGAGTTGTCGTCGATCTCCTGGAGAGGAAACATTTTATCCACCTCTCCTTGAGGAAACTTGATCTTGAGGCTTCCTTGAGGCATGGTGTAAGAAGTGATGTAATACGTTTTGTGCAAACGGTGACAAGTTGAGAAGTGTTAGATGGATGTGAAGAAGAGCGATGTGAAGCTTGCGATCAATGATGGCAGTGATTAGCTGTTAGAGTTGGATCAACTTGGGGTATTTATACCTTGAGAAGAGCAGCGACATTGACCAATTCCGATGACTTCATGGTGCCGTTCTCTTGCACTACTACCATCGACCTCTATTGATGGCCAAAGCCACTCACATTGCCATGCTCTAAGCGCATCTCGGACTTGCCGAAAGAACACCCTTCTCATTTTACACGAGAGAGCACGGTTCGAGCAAACATGATACTTTTCGTTGGTAACAACCCGCGATGGCGTGGTTGGTAAGACGCTACCTTGCTAGTGGAAGGGCAGAGGGGGTGATACGCGATGGCGACAAAGGCAAGTTTGTTCCTTCTATCAGCCGCGAAAAGAAGTTTTCCCAGCAGGGAGGGTCATGAAACACTGTGGTTCCTGTTCCCTCTTTGTCCCCACGACTACTCGGAACTCCGAAGGTGAACTTTGAGGTTCCAGTGTGTCCAGGCGTTGTTTGCTACATCGCCTTGCGCCCATGCAACCAGGACTGGCGAACGAGGGCAACAAACGCATGCACAAACAACTGGGAACAAGGCTCGCTGATCTCCGAGACCTGAATATGTGGGTGCAGAGTAAGGGAGGGGAATAAGGGTCTACCAACATGAATAGGCTTTCACGTGTCTCAATTTTGCCTAATGTAGCTTAAGTTCCAACGCTCAAAGACCAAGGATGTGCAGGACGAACTGAACCAACAACAGGCGCCATCGGCTGGTGGCATCTCACCCCGAGTGTCATGAGGAACTATATTCGCATCAGCGAGTCTCATGAAATTGAGGGTCGATACCCGACGTCATTGTTGGTTGTAGGGAGTATTCGGGGGAGGCTGTCTTGAGGGGACAGTTTGGAGGTGAGAGCTTGGATGAGGCTGGTGGCCTGACGTAGGGGGTTGATGTGGCGGTGCAGGGACAAGCCACAGTTGCGCCAAGGACAGCTCTCTTGAGAAAATGAAGAGATAAAGATGGCACGCACCAAAATCTCTTGGGTGAGACAGGGTTTATAATTGTTTTACTCTATAATATTCATTAATTTATTTACGGGTTACTTTTGTTGTGATGCTTGGCCTCTTGGATGTTCTTAGATGATGTTCACTAAAAGAAGTGTTGCGGCTGTCAATCAGCGGGGACCGTAACATTCAGTCGTTGGAACGTGGCTATGATGATTTATTTTTCTTCATGCAAATTTTACCGGAGATGCAAGAATTCACTACCAGTGGTTCTTTGACATTCTAGAGAAAATAGAGAGGGGGTTATAAAAGCCCAGACGAAAGCTAGGGTCTGTTATTAGTAACGAATTTTTGCAAGTCCATGAACTCAATCAAACATTCATTATTAATAATATAATTCCAAGAGAACTTAATAAATTCTATATTAATTTAGCAACTCCAGTAACCTAGTCATATTTCCTATACCATCACTGCTGGCGCTTGACACCCATGCCCGCACCCGCAGCCTGCGCACTTTGCACAAACTGTTTAAAGCACCCAGCAAGGCTATCGTAATTCTTCAACATTACCTCCATCCGTTGATTAACCTCTTCTGCCTCCGGTGGCCACGGCTCCTTGTCTGGATCAAAATTCTCCGGCAAGAGCTTCCCTGCCTCTTTGAGCGCTGCCATGAGATCCTGAAACTCAAAGGAACTTAGTTCGAGCTGATAATGCGTGAGAAGATGCTATTTAATCTTAGGCAAGAATGATGTTACCTGCGCCATCCTTACGTAGTTTGCTGTGTATCGCATTGGTTCGAATGCGGGGGTTTCTTGGAGGGCTTGGTTGAACTCGTTTGCTACGGAGGTTCCTCGGCTTGATTTCTTTGAGCTATGCATTGGTTGTGCTTGGAAGAGAGGACTAAGTTGAATGAGGAGATCTTGATGGAAACAATCGAGCTGTTACGAAGTTGGGTGGTTTGATGATTATTATTTCCACGTTTGAGATTGCCTAACCCCACTATTCACCATTGATGTCAGCCCTGCGAGGCTGATTGAGCTGGCGCCTTCTGGGCTCAGTTGTTACCTGGTAACATCTTGGCTTGATGGAAGGAATTGGTTTAGAGGACGTATTTATAACTTCAGTGTCTACTAAAATATTATCCTTAGATATTCAGAAGCAGAAGACTATTGCCGTTCGCCAGCAATAATTCCAGAGTCGTGGCACGCGATTACAATCAAACCCCTCAATGACTGACCCTGTCCTGATGACACCTTCGCAAGACAAGATGAGGCATTTTTACTTAGAATATGTTTCCCTAGAACTACCTACCAGTCAATTCGGACTCTGTCTTAGTTCTTCCCAAAATGCTCTGTCAATTTTGTTCCAGCCTTGATCTGTCCCATATCGTGAATTGTAAAATGGGCAAATACTATGCTAGCTTCGAGGGACCTGCTGAGTACTAAAACATGTTCACCTACATGCCACGCGATTTCTTAAGCAAAAATCCAGTGTCGCCTCTTATCGCGTATCATAGGGGTTTACAGGAGCTGCAGGAAAACTCCTCAGCATGCGACCTATGCCGAGTCATTTAGCATACGATATCACCCAATTTGAACAAGCTTGAGCGGTTGGAACAGACCTTCATTTACTCATCAGATGTATCGTCATACAAGTTTGCATTGTCTGGTCAGAAAACCGAGCAAGGGATGCAAGTTGTGGTTTATAGAGAAGAGAAGTTTACCATACATGCTCTTCTTGGAGCAATTGGCTTTGTTGTTGATCAAGGTGAGGATAGTGGGTGACATGGTAATTATCTTTTCATTGACTGATGAAAGATCATAGAAAGCCAATTATCGAACGTCCTTAAGAGGAGAAAGATTTTGTCTTCACCGCAACCGAAGAATGGCCTCGAATTTATGCAAAAATGGATGTTGGAATGTACATCCCAGCATGAGCATGGACATCAACACGTGTACAAGGTACTGCCAACAAGGTTACTAAAATACGACGAAGCGACAAGAAGAATCACTCTATGCACCTCTGTACCTGTAGATACAAAATACGCTGCTCTCAGTCATTGCTGGGGGTCGATCCAGCCTCTTACACTAAACACCAACACCGCTCAGCAACTGTACGAGGGAATATCAATCGAAGAGTTCCCAAGAACTTTCCAAGATGCGTTTTGGGTGACACAGAAACTGGACATCCCATATCTCTGGATTGGCAGTCTCTGCATTATCCAGGATTCTAATGATGATTGGATTCGCGAGTCAGCTCGAATGTGCGACGTTTATGGAAACGTATATCTTACTGTTGCTGCTATGAAGTCTAAGAACAGTTCCGAGGGCATTTTGCGACCTGGGTCAGAATCATTCTGGACCAATATAACCTTTCTCGGAGGCGATGCTCCTGTAAACGTTTCTGTCTTCCCTATGCCGAATAGCCAGGTAGGAGCACCGCATCGAATGATTGACCTTGGCGACGGCCCACTATCAACACGCTGCTGGGCTTTTCAGGAACGTTATCTCTCCCCTCGCACGCTACGCTTCGCTCAAGCACAGATGTACTTTGAATGCGAATCGTGCTTTGAGGCACAGGAGGAGTACAATGAACCGGTCGACCATCAGCAACCGTTTGATGTGCCTAAGAAAGAGGAAACAGAACAAGACGAGAGACAAATCAGGGTCGATTGGAACTTTATGGTTGCAAGATACACGCAGAGATACATAACCATGGACAGCGATAAACTTCCAGCCTTGGGGGGCTTAGCTGCCAGAGTGTCTCTCGAACTTTCCCAGCAGGGGTCGAGCAGCGAGTATCTCGCAGGAGTATGGCAGGAAAATCTCTTCTGTGACCTCGTCTGGCTTGCCCTAGATCACGAATCAAAGCGAAAGGAACCCAGTTCCCATTCGGCGCCAAGTTGGTCCTGGGCGTCTGCGAATCACCCAGTTCATTAACACTACCACGACGAATCAGAAAATCTCGCAACTGTAAGAGACGCAAGGGTCAGTATGGAAAACGACGAAAGTCCATTTGGCAAAGTGACTGGTGGGTGGATCCACCTATTTGCTATCATGGTACATCCTTGCACCGTGGTCGAAAGAAATAGAATGTCTTTTGTTGAGCAGGGTTCACGTTTATGCATAATGGTACAATGGGATCCTCCGAAATATGTCTTACCCACAAGTTGTATAATGGACCATGTCAACAAGTTATCTAACTTAGTTGCTGTGCCGCTTTATTAAGTACAGAAGTCAAATGATCCAATCTACAATGTTTGTGGCCCATACTACTTGATTTTGACGAAAGCAGAGTCAAATTCATGTGCTAGTGGGAATATTCCACGATTCAGAAGGGTAGGGGCCGGATACCAGAGGGGGAAGCGATGTGCAGCTGAATCTGGTTAGAGCAATGTTTGCGAGAGATGAAGAGCAGCGCAAACTAGATGAGATAGTCATCATTGATTGCTGAGCATGTGTTTGATAAGCAGGACTCTGCTGCGGATGGTGGTGCAGCAAAGAGAGCCTTGGTTGCATACCCACGGTTCACTACAGGAGGAGAAGACTTTACTACGCACTACGGTATGTACGAAATGGAGACAGAGTTCTTTGAAAATTGCCCGTCGCCGTATAAGGCGGGTGTTTGTGAAATAGCATCTGATACTTTGCCTTTGGAGTTGATATGGTTCTCCTTACAATGCTTTCATACAACTCAAAAGGATATGCAGACTTGGGGCCTGCAACACGCAGGCTTGAGACACCTGAAATCCCTCTTGCTGGCCTGGCCTCAATTGATCCCATTGTCTCCGCTCCTATTTCAACTATTGGCGATCAATGAAATATATTCATGAAAACGTACAGAACACCATTCCCCCGTCAGCCGGGTTGTACTGCACTGACACAGAAAGAGGTAGCAAACAGGACATTGCAAACCAAGTTGCATGGGGACCTTGTTCATCTTCGGAGTCCCGAGTTCTCGCAAGCATAATGAGAACACGGCACCCATGGTACTTCAACTGCATTCTTGGCTGCATCTTCATCTTCTGATGATTGGAACACCAGAAGTTGTTTCTTTGTCCCATGGTACACGACCAGTGATAATTCCCCGTGAGTTGATATATCTCCTTGACGTTCTTAATAAATCAACAATTCTTGATGGAGTTCAACTCGAGGGCATTTTAGTTTAGTCAAATGGGGTTTTTGCCCAAAGGTTTTCCCCACGAATAAATCACATTGAGTCATTATAAAGTTCTTGATTGAAAGTGGGGTCAGTGTGTATCAGTGTTATGTGCCAGTTACTGAGCTTAATAGCTATATTATCGGAGCAGACTAGATGTAGTTATGGAGGAGATCTGGGGTAATAGTTTGGCTACAAAGGGGAAACCTGGAGGACTTGAGGCTTGAGTCAGGCTACTGGTTCTTCCACGTCACAACGCAAACGATACCTTAACCCGTTTTAACCCTGACACTTAAAAGTCCTGGACCCTATACCAAACCAAACCGGTTGACATGCTATTCTTGCCAGAGCCCGTTATATTATGTAATTTAGATATCGATATCATTTTAGAGCGCCGTGTTTCCCAATCATGGCAATATCCACCTGTAGATACGACCATCTCAAAGCATCAGCGCTGCAAAGTCAAGGCTATGTGCTTTGCTTTTTGAATTCCAGTAACCTCCTTGATGTTTTCCATCACTGTTATGACCCAATACCGCAAAGTATCGGCGGCAGTATGTGTTGTTCCTGCAACGGAAAGTGGCCACAATAGATGCACAGCATAAGCGGCCCGCAGGTCACTCGACTTGCCTGCGACATCGAAACTATGCAAGATATATGGGACGCTGCTGCATATATCACTGGAGCTCGCCTGTATGCTAGTTTCTGAAATGGAGAGTTGGTCTGTGAATGACACAGGAAAAGAGGATAGGACCGACAGCAAAGAAGAGATGGGCAAGCAGTTGGATATTGTTTCAACAATTGACTGGTGAAGAATGATACGCGCACAGCGCTGTAGGTTCCACGAGTTGGCGAATTCAACGCTGAAATATGCATCATGGCGTCCCATGAACACTTCTGCTTCACCGAGATGGCTTTGTTTGGTTCGGGTCTCGTACCCATAGTCAGCTGGGAGCGTTTGAGTCCAGCCCTCGAGATCTGCATCAATCGACAATAGTCTTGAAACGTGGAAAGTCAAAATCCCTTCATCCGTGATGTATTCCCCAGCCGAGGTTAAGGTGGTGCACAAGTTGACAACAATGTCTGCTAGCCGAGCTACAGGCGCTTCTTGTTCTGTTTCATTCCTTCGAGCCTCGGCCATAAGGTCTTTTAGGACTTTTGGTACCGGCAGCCCACGCTGGAGGCAATCGATAAGCTATTGAAATGTCAGAAATTTAATTGACATGGGACTGCTTGAGGCCTCCCACTATTTCAGTGCGTAGGTGGAGGAAAATGCTCCGGCCGATCCTGTTGCGTAGCTGGCCTGCTCCTCGGAGCTGCAACAATGCCAAAGCACCATCTACATGTCGACTCCACGGACTCAAGTCTGCAGTAGGATGAAGAGTTACAGTCTTTCGGATCATTATTGTGCTCAAATTGACCGATACGGGATAGAAGACTTACTTCGTATAACGCAAGAAGCATTACAGCTACCAACATCTGGTCGGATGCTGCTTCGATGGGGTCTACGAGTGCCTCACAAATGCCGTGAAGGGCACGAGAAAATGCCTGTCTCGCTGAGTTAACAAGCGTGGGCGCGTTCCTTGAGTACGCTAGACCGGCTAGTCCGACAGCATTGATGAGGTTGGCCAGGTACCCAGCTTCTGTTGCTCGCTTGTAAATGATACCGTGACAATCGGGATGAGTAGGGGATCGTCCAGACTCAGGTACAACATAATGGTGAAAAAAGAAATGCAGAGCTTGGTCTTCCGGCGTAACCGCAAGTCTGAACCATGGGTAGTGACTGGACCGATCTTGAGATGGGTGGACTTTGGCCTGTTGGTACAGTTTAGGTCTTGCCAAGATATCTTGGTTGCCACTGGGTAGATTTGCGTGAGAAGCAAATGATACCTTGCCCAGAGTCTCGGTAGTTTGGTCTCGAAAAGTAACAGACTCCTCCACTCGATATCCGTCACATCTGGAACCGGCCCTGAGACATTGACGACATGCTGGTCTCGACAAGTCGCACTTAGCCCCGAAATCTGTTAACACGCTAAAAGGTCTTGGGATAGGACGACTGGGATACATACTTTTCTCCTCTTGATTCGGCACTCCGAGCACGCTTTGCTGGGCTTACCGCAATAGACCATGTTACTCACTCCTTCATTTGTAAAATAGCATGATTTCGGGTTGAGGTCTTGGTAGTGTCGTAATTATGTGATGCCCGTAGTATTCGATGCTTTGTAATCTTCTATGCCAAACCTAGACTAGCGTTGGATTTCTGTCGAGCTGGTTACTGAATACGGAATAGCCAAGTCCGCCTGAAAGGTATCCGCTAGTCCACAGCGTGCCATCTAACGTGATAGTTGAGAAAACACAGTCATTTCTATCTACTATTCTAACCATTAAGGAGTAGGTGGCTCGTATGCTTACGTGGATGCCGTAGTAATTGTAGTCGCCCCCATAGAGCCCGGTCAATATCCACATCATCGAGGTGTATTCTTCTTCCGGCTAGGCGGGTCTATCTCGTGGTATAAGTCTGTTGAAACCAACTACTTAAACTATTCCAGTCCTCCTTCAATCATACCTCTTGAGAAAATTCTAACAACCTCACTTGAGACTCAGATTGCCCATTGTTTCATCGCTTAATTTGCCCCAAAACATTAACTTTCACTTTCAAACCATGTCCCAGACTGTTGCATTTGTCACTGGCGTAACTGGGACTCAGGGCGGTGCGACTGCTCGAGAGCTCCTAACCGCTGGCGTCAAAGTTCACGCCCTTGTTCGAGACCCATCATCCAAGTCCGCCATCGAGCTCCAGCGCCTCGGAGCGCAGTTGTTCCCCGGTAATTTCGATGACATATCTTCACTTAAGGGTGCGGTCAAAGGAACCACGGCCGTGTTTCTTAACGTATCACCAGCGTTTCCCGACACCAACCAGGAGGTGGTTCATGCAACAAACATCATCGATGCTGCTATCGACACCGGAACAGTCACCAGCGTAGTGTATTCCAGCGTCACCATGACGGGAAAACACGAAGAGTTTCCAAACTGGGGACCTGACTACCCCATGGCGTGGTACTGGCTGAACAAAGCCCAGATCGAGTCAATGGTGCGAGAATCTGGCATCAAATACTGGACGATTCTGCGACCGGCGTTTCTCATGAACAACTATCACCAGCCAACGGCTTCTTTCATGTTTCCGGAATTGGGTCAAAGGCGAGCATTCCTGTCGGCATACAAGCCCGAGACTGCGATGACGGTGATCGACCCCAACGATGTTGGCAAGTTTGCGGCGGCTGCGACTATTGAACCTCTGGCGTTCAACAAGCATGAGATAGACTTGGGAGTCGAGTCCCTTAAACCTGCTGAAATTGTGCAGGAGCTAAGTCGAGTCAGTGGAGTGGAAATTGGGCTTGAGTTCTATGGAGAGCAAGAAGCGAAAGATCTTGCAGTCAGAAGCTCCAAGATCCATGCCGAGTTGTGGGCGAATGAAGTTGGATATCAAGTCGACTTTAAGACATTGGAGAAATATCCGATCAACCTAACTAAATTCTCAGACTATCTTGAGAAGCATAGAGATGAGGTCCTGCAAACGTTTGCTTGATCGCGCGCATATCAAAGAGTACATAGTTGTATTACTTGAAACTTAAAATGAACCGAATTTATGATTTACAAGGCCACGGAGAGTAACACGAGATATGTTAACTTGTAAGAGTCTTCCCATCATTGATCTAGAGAATACTAGGAATAACCGAGGAGAAAAAGCGCCGTTCCCGGGGAAGATCGCAGGTTAGCTCGTGGCTACTGAGGGGAAATCCGGGGAACTCGGGGATCCCGAAAGCCCGTAACCCTTGTCTTTGATGCAACCATAAAGAGCAGCCCTGCCCCCACAAATCAAATCTTATCAGGGCTTTATTATCACCTCATTCCGTCATGCCTCCAACCAAAAGAAAAGCTACCAACGCCCTTGATCCAACCGAACGCAAAAGAGCACAGAATCGTATTTCGCAACAGTGTCTGCGCGAGAAGAACATCACTTACATTCGTAACCTGGAGGAGACGATCGAGCTGCTGCAGAAAGTGGCTACTGGTTCAGATCCTCAAGATCGGTACTCTGTTCTTCTTGATGCGCATCTTAAGTTAATAGCTGAGAACCGGAAGCTGGAAGATGCTTTGTTGAGATTGCGTAAGAAGTTACTCAGTTTCGGTCAAGCTGCTACTGCCGCTGCTGGTGAGTCTCGCCCTGTGACAGTGCCCCGAACGGTGTCAAACTGACCCTGGTATTAGACGATGAGGTCTTTGACTCTATATTTCGAAGGAGAGATGCTGAAAACCCAGAAGCGCAGAAATTTGCACCGAGGACGGAACCAGTCAATCATGAAACACCATCTGGTCTTGATCCCTCGATCAACCATCAGTCTTTTCAAGACATCTCGGAGCAGGCCAACCAGACAGATATATTCAAGGACGCGTCGTTTCTTTTAGATCTGTCCGTGGCGTGCCAGGAACACGACGCTTTGACCCCAAGCACAATTCAGCCTGGGGATACCTTCTTAGATCCAGCCATGTCATCTCTATCACCAAGATCGCTCTTGTTTGTCCCAAACCAGCTTAGTATCACGTCAATGTCTATTTTTGGCTCTAGACTCCTTGGCGCCTGTCGTCGACATCTGGGTAATCTGAACGACTCTGGGAATCGTGCCGACATGGTTGATAAGATAATCAAGACTGCTGTGCGCTTCTCTATGCGCTGCGCAGGACTGGAATCGTATGCCTATGGAGTGGTAAGACCAGTACTGAATCACCAACAATGACTCCAAAACTAATGGCGACAGAACGGGGCTAAATATATCGAAAGAGTCATCAGTTGGCGTCTCGGAATCGGCTCCAAGAATTCTGTTCCACTGCCGTTCCGTCCTACACCCCTCCAGTCAAAGAACCCCACGCACTTCTGGGGAATTGACTTATTCAACTGGCCCGAAATCAGGGATCAGCTCGTCCTCGAGGCCGAATCGACTGATTTCGACGAACTGCTCAGAGACCTAGTCTTACACTCCGTCATAGAACCTGCTAACCACAGCGTCGCGGTCAATGTTCTCGATATCTTCGAAAACCAAGTCCTGCGCCGCCGTCAACACCAAAAAGCACCTCCAAGAAGCTACTTTACCGATCCATCATGGACACTGTTCCAGATCGGCCCTGAGGTTGGGGAATGGTACTCTTCTGAGCATGATATAGTCGAAGAAGCTATCTTTCAAGAACTAGATCGTCAGATAAACGCCGTGGCGCCAAGTCTAGATGATAATCCTGTGGAGGAGAGTCGTGCAAACGATGTAGCCAAGTTTCTGGGTCTTGATGACTTTTGTGAGTGGAAATTGAGTAAAGAATTTGCGCGGAAATATCCAAAGTTGGATTGCTCGACAGGTAAGTGATGATTAGGGGATTTGCAGGTTCTGCAACTGACTTGTGGCTGCTTTAGCTGTTACGCAACGAGATCTTGCGCCCTCGGCAACAGTTTATTGCTGGTGACGCGATGTGGATTGATCTAGAGGCATACGTGTCAGAAAAGACGGAGTCAGAATTATCATTGTCAGAAATATCCTAGTCAGTATAATGCGGCTAAGAGTTAGTGTGTCGCGTGAAGATACGCTTAAGCTAAATGGGAATGGACTCGGGATAGTGTATCATTAGCATATTGTTCTTTACTTTTAGTCAGGCATTGAGATACCAGGAATGTATTACCAGTCAATCTGCCAAAGTCGATCATCATGGCCTGCTGTGCTGTTGGAGCCTACATTGTCTTTCGTTTTCTGAGTATACACGAGAAGTTATGTACTCTTTATCCCCGCCAAAACAATGTCATGCGTAACCCCGCCCAACGACCAAAATCCATCAAAGGTGCCCAGGTTAGCATCTTGAGTTTAGATGGCCTTACGTGCGCATCATGTGTATCCGACGTTCAAGACATCATCGGGTCTATCCCTGGAGTCTCAAAAGCCACTGTTTCACTTGGATTACTTCGGGCCCAAGTAGAATTTAACAGTGATGTTGTGACAGAAGAGGAAATTATCGAGGCCATCCGCTCTTCTGGCTACGATGCCCATTCACTGCCTTCATCTGAATCTCAGAGCTGGGCTGGTCTTTTGTGTATGATGCAAGAGCCCTCAAACTCCCAGCGGCACCATGTTAACTCATGCCAACGGGACTTTCTCGTGGCAACGACGGCTTCGGTCCTTTTCTTTGCATCACGCAGCATCAACGCCCTATGGACGACGCAAAACAATTACATGAACTTGATTGCGTATATCGCTGTTACCATGAGCCTACTAGCTGGATCAAAACTCCATCTTGAAGCCTTCCGATCTGTATGGCACGGGAGAAGACCAAATATGGCAACTCTTGCATCACTGGGTATTATGCTGGCTCTCACACAAGCTGCGACTGATTCTTTACAAACCGGGATAAATGGATCTTATCACATGAACTTAAAGTCACTGGAGCCCATTCCGATTCTGTCTACGAGTGTCCTCGGTGGCCGTTTGCTCAAGACCATCCTCTCCCAGCGGAACCGCATATTCGCATCCCCGCTCTCAAGTCTGGTACCTACTATGGCCATGGTATGCCACAAAACAGGTGATCATACCTCTATTCCTATCGACCTCTTGTCTCCTGGCGACATCGTTATTGTGAACCAGGGAGAGCACATGCCTTGCGATGGAGTCGTCGAAAGCACAGAGTCAGCTCTAGTCGCAGAGACTTGGATCAACGGCTCCATGGAGCCCAGAGTAGTTGAGCATGGGGATGCTGTAAATGCAGGCGGTCAGGTACGACAAGGGTCGCTCGTCTGTAGGGCAACGGCTTGTGGGCTCTCGAGTCGCCTAGGTGAATTGCTCACGTCCGTCGTAGCGGCGGAGCTGGCCAACTCAGAACCCCAGCTTCATCGTGCGACTTCATGGTTCTCAAGTGCAGTTATCCTGCTTGCAACAAGCATACTCACTTTCTATCTTGCGTCCGTGAAGGGTAGCTGGGCAGATGGGCTGGGTCGAGCTTCAGCGTTGTTACTAGCCGCTTGTCCGTGCTCACTGAGTTTGAGCATTCCAACTTGTAAACTACTAGCTACAGGTATGTGACCCCGAAAGACTCGAATGGATTGCAGCTGACTCATGACCAGTGCGAGCATCAAAGCTTGGAGTCCGGTTGGTGACTAGTTATGCAAGACTACGAAGTGCCGCGTCTGCTCAAACTATTCTCTTTGACAAGACTGGTACTCTAACGCATGGCGACCTGAAAGTCACGTATGCCAGCTTCTTCGAAGAGTGGGGTTCATCACAGAAGCAAGATATACTGTGGAGGGCTGTGCAGCAAGTTGAAGCTGGGAACACCCATCCAGTTGCCCGAGCGCTCTTCCAAGAAAGTAGCTCAAGGCTAGGAGAGGAGCAAGAATGCTTCCCTAGCGTGATGGTGTCGGAAATCAAGCACGACCTGGGCCGCGGCGCTCAAGCTGTTGTGACAGCCATTCATCCTGGGTCCGTCACCACCACTCAAAATTTGGCAATTGGAAGCCGTGCTTATCTCGAGAGCCTAGGAGTTTCTGTCGATCTCAGTCAAATTCCCGTTAAAATGAGAACTGAGATTACAACAACTGTTGTGCTAGCTATCGATGGCAAGCAAACTGCCGTGTTTGTACTCGAAGACAAAGTTCGCTCCGATGCTCACCAAGTTGTACGACAACTCAAAGATCTGGGCCTGACTATTGGGATGATCACGGGTGATAACGCAGCTTCAGCTACCTCTGTTGCTCACAAAGTAGGCATTGATTCAGACATGGTATTTGCCAACGCCTTTCCAGAGCAAAAGTCTCGCATTTTAGCCCGATTTCTCCATCGCGGGACAGCCATATATGTGGGTGACAACTACAACGATATTTTGTGCTTTGCATCTGCGTCGTTTAGTATATGTGTCGCTGGCTCGGATATGCAGTCTGTTGAAGATGACTGCGCTGACGCGATGCTGATGGCTTCGGAGACTTCTCCACTGAGCCGAATTCCGTTGATGATATGCTTGTCACGGCGTATGAGCAGTATTGTGACGCAGAACCATAGTTGGGCTGTTATTTACAATATATTATCTGTGGCCTGGGTACTAGGTATAGTCGGATCAGGGCCGCCTTCTCCGTAAGCTATACTCACTTCGATCATGAGAAATGGTGACTGACGTATCGTACAGTGTTTGGTCTAGTATAGGGATGGGGCTTAGTAGTGTTGTTGTGCTATGGAACAGCTCAAGGGTCAATGAGGGACGGCTTTATTGAGATACTTGAGTGGGACAGGCTGAGTCTTAGCGAACGCACTACGTAAGGCATACAATAGTGAAGAATTAGATAGCAACACAAGTGAACTTTAACACACCTATCCTGAGTCGAGCGGGTTTAGACAAGTTGCATAGACAACGAGCCAAGTCTTGCAAATATTTTCTGAACCTCACCACAATAAGCACTATCGCATGACTTTACGTGAAACCCATTGCATCACAGAGGGAGATGTTCTAAACTGTAACTAAGTTTTCGGTGCCGATTTAAGATCACAGCCACGAGCTTCAACTGCAAATGACACATCATAACGCTTCCTTGACGGCAGAATCTACATCATATAGAATGCATTGATCAAAGAACTATCTAAGGAATGGAATGCCTTTTTACGCAGTTTGTTTGAACGGATCATGAGGTTTCAAGTCCGTAAAAGCCGGAGCAGCCGCATCTTGCAGAAGAACCCGAACCCAGCCCGGCAACACTCGGACCCAAGGTGATAATCCCGCCGCTGCCGGAACAATGACATTCTGACCCCTTCCACTCAAAAGGATGCCGCAGATCTTGTCCGCCAGATACTCAGTCGTCATGGTAGACATCCCAGGAACAGACTTGACACCCGTGAACATCTGGGTCTGTACATGACTCGGCGAGACACACGAGAGGCGGACCGCGGTAGCTTTGTGAACATGCTTGATCTCGGTATGTAACCCTTCGTAGATAGCGATGGCTGCTGATTTGCTAGCTGCGTAGTCGGTGATGCCGACGGTGGCTAAATATCCTGTTTGCGAGGCGACGATCAGAAGATGCCCGTGGTTGCGGGATACCATGGCCGGGAGAAAGGTCTTGATGGTCCAGATGAGACCTAGAGTGTTGACTCCAATTGTACTGGATATTGGGTTAGTCAATTTCCTTGGCTGGATATAGCTGTGTACTAACAGGTCGACATCTTGTTTGGTGGCCTTCAATAGAGGCTTTCCACGACAGACACCAGCATTCGCTACAACTACTGTAGGTTCGCCGACCTCCCTAATGGAGCAAGTTAGCGAGTATCATCATACGCTCATATGATATACCCTACCGCCTAATCCTTCCCGCGACCTCTTGTAGTTGCTCATAGTTCGTAAGGTCACATTTATAATAGTAAACATGCGATGCTGTAAGTGGTGAGCGCCCGCCAGGTCTTTCAGAAGGAAGGATAACTCACGAGCCTTGTAGGTCAAAGCAAGCACATCGAGAACAACCACGCGAATGCCCTTGCTGGCCAGCTGCTGTACAGTCTCGCCTCCAATGCCGCCTGATCCACCAGTTACCAACACAATCTCCTTATTCCAATCGAAGTAGGCTTTCGTGCCGTGGTTCAGAGCCCTGCTGACTAGAATTTTGTTTGCCAGGTAGCCGAGGCCTAGTGCAGATGCTAATGAAACGGGTATAGTGAGTGGAGATGTTGACAGTCCATCAAGTAATGGCTGTGTGAGCCCATGAGCCTCTGAGAGAAGAGATGAAACATAGTTAGTAGCGTTGGGAGGAATCATTTTGTGTGAGCTAGTGTTTTCTTCTGGGTAATGAAACACAGTAGAAAGAAGATAAATAAAATGCGAGCAGTGCTCGGTGAGGCGGATTGACGGATCGGAGGCGATCCTTGAGTAGTAACTGTGCTACGGTGACACATTGGCACGTGAAGAATTCGGCAGGTGATCTAGTGAGCGTTTATGCACAAGCTGTCACCGAAACAAGTAATGTCACGTATACATGACACGGAAAATAAATAAAAGTACAGTCAGAAAAGAATGAGAAGCAGAATTACAAGAAGATCTTTGGCTGGGGAAGTTCCTGCATCGGGTGTTAGCGCTGGATCCTGGAAAGGCACTAATGTCAAATTAGGAAAGGAATTCGTAAACTCCGACACGTCGCGTTTGATAACACAGTTATGATGACTAACCCAAATGGTTGATGGCAGGGTTAGGGATTGCAGTATTGAGTAGTAGAGGGGATTATTGTTGAGGTGCAGGCATTGCTTGTTCAAAGGTAGACAAAGGAATCGTCTATTGGCATGCTTTATCTGAACAAGATATCCTTGGTGTGATGGGCAGAGGAAATGATGACTATGTTCTTTGCTGTCTAATACAGGCCATCTGTGTTCTCTGTTCTTGATTTACAAAAGTAGTCCCCAAACACTCTGAGGGTTCTTCACAGCAATGCCAATCGCAGAAGCGACCAAGACCCCGATTCCTGCCCAAACCCACGATCGACTACCCCGGACCACTTGATCCTCCATCGTCTCTCCTCGTCGGAACCCCAAATTGTTCTTCACCACAAAGTTTCTCATGTTCTTCATATCAAAAGGAGGATATCGAAACGCCATAAGCTTATCCATCCAAGTTGGCATTTCCAAAATGGTCCTTTGGTGGGTAAATGCCATGAAGCCGTATTTGCCGTGGTAATAGCCTTGGCCTGAATCACCTACGCCGCCGAATGGGGCGCCTGGTACGCCATAGTGCATTAGAACATCGTTGATGGTGACGCCGCCTGAGATGGTATTTTGCAGAACTGCGCACAGCGTGTTAGTAGGGATTGTGTTTCATAGTGGGGAAGAGCTTTACCATAGTCGATCTCTGAGCCGTCTGAACTGAAGATATAGATTGCTAGAGGATGAGGACCACTGTTGCATGTTAGAGAAAGCGATTAGTGCCTTGGTCATAACTGTTCACTTACCTATTGGTCTGACAAACCGCATCCTTGTACGTCGCTTTGATAACTGGACAAATGGGACCGAACAGCTCCGCACTGAGAAGAGGGTCTTTCGAGAAAATTAGACAGAGACTGCACCGAGGGAGTCATGACACTTACCATCTATGCTCACGTCGGTAACAACCGTTGGACTAAGCATATTGTCTCCTTTCTTTCCCGAAGCTTGAAACACTTCCCCAGAGGTCTCACCCAATAAACCCGACAAACGGTCAAAGTTGCGCTTATTGACGATCTTGCACATATGACTCGACTCTCCACCGGAGAATTGCTGTGTCCAATGCTGGAGCCTTTTCACAAAAGCGTCATGAACCTCTGGATCCACGAAAACGTGATTTACCGAGAGACATATCTGTCCTGCGTTGAGAAACTTGGCGTATGCGATACGCTTAGCCGCAAGATCAATGTCAGCTTTAGCAGTGACTATCGCTGGTCCCTGACCACCAAGCTCCAAGACCGTCGGGGTGAGGTGCTTCGCTGCAGCTGCAGCAACATATCCCGCGACCTTTGTAGAACCAGTGAAGAAGATGTGATTGAACTTAAGCTCAAGCAGTTTCGTTGTTTCTTGCGGTCCTCCTGTGACAAGCCTAATGGCCTCTGGGTCGAGATATCGCCCTACAAGATCTTGCATAAGATTCTGAGACGCAACTGATAGCTCAGATGGTTTAACGATGACACAGCAACCGGCAGTTATAGCAGCGATAACAGGCTGTAGCGTAAGAAGGAAGGGAAAATTCCATGCGCCGATGACTAAAACGACACCAAGCGGTTCTTTTCGAATGCGCGCCTTACCCAGTGTTCCCATGAGGAATCCAGCTGAAGATACTGGCTCATCAGCTGCCCATTTCTCAACATGGTTGAGGTGTTCGAGGATATCGGTTTTCAAGCCGTGCAGATCTGACGTGAGGGCTTCGAACTCGTGACGTCCGAGATCAGTTGCCAGTGCTTCGGTGATAGCCTTTTCGTTGTCGACGAGCATCCACCACATTTGCTTGAGCTGCCATTTCCGCCATTTGATGCTTTTGGTCTTTCCGCTGGCGAAGGTTTTGAATAGTTGAGAATGGTATTGAAGACATTCTGCTTCGGAGGTGTAGGGCCGTGGAGATGTGATTTCCTTGGACATTGGAGCGTTTGACGGGTGCTGTGCGCAGAAACTAACTAGGTAGGAATAGCGAACAAGAACTTGGATTTGAGGAACAGATAGCTTGAGAGGAAATTTGTCTTTGCTGGACCAAATATCTTGGCTGTGTTGTCCTGTCATAGAATTCTGACAAACTCCCCACATACACCATTTAGCTTGGGCATAGTCAGAAATGGATGACCAGATCGCCCACGATCACAACCCCGCAAAGTCTGGGGTAATCTGGTCCTACCTCGGATCAATGGATATGAAAGGCATATTGAGCAGACAAATCTCGCCAGACTCAACTTTCCTTTGTCCTGTATTTGCACAAGACGCTCTCTTACCATCACCGTCATCATGGGTCTGCCAAGGTCAAGTGCTCAACACGGACAAGCCTATGGGACGTCAGGTAGGCATTAGATAACCTGCGTGAAAGAGAGCTGCAGTTACTGACACGCGCAGGACCATATGTGAAGGATCTTATCCCACCGAACGTTGGTTCCGGCCCTCATCGCAAGAATGTCCAAGCCCGTACACTCGGCGTCTGGATAGCCTTTGTTCTCGTTAGCCTCGGCATATTTTCCCAGAGCTATGTTGATCTTGGAGCGAGATACAGAGCTGCAGCTCTTGGGCTGATATTCCCTGGAGCTGGATATCTTGCGAGCGCCAATGTACTTGGTGGAATATTGTTCGCGCTGACTTGGGCTAGCATCCCCCTCGCTCTCTTTGCGGTAATTTGACCCCATGTCCGTATTCAATTAATTTTATACAAGACATTTCTAACTTGGAACAATAGTGGTTCGGTGCTGGAGCAATCATATTCCCTCTTCTCGTCTGGGGCTTATCTATTCTGGGAGCCTACTTCACTACCGGAGAGACCGTCTGGGAGAACTCAGGTTATTGGGCCCCCAGCATTCTCTTCACAGGATTCATGTATGCCAATATTTCATCAAGAGCCGAGAGAAATCGAGGTTATAAGAAGAGAACGGCGAGGAACGAATTCATTCTGCGCCAGGCTGCCGAGACAGACAGACTCGTCGCCACAGCTCCCAAGAGAGAAGAAGATGAAGAACTGAGCATTGAGAGTCTCAAAAAGCTGCAATTCCTCTTTGATCAGGCTTTCCAAAGCCTTGATGACTGGTCAGGCTTTACTATCGTAGACCAGTATCAGACCGCAGCTCTTCGGTATCAGATCTACCAGATGATGTTTGTGCTTGGACTTTACCAATCTATCTACGCCCCAAACGTCCATGGTTACGTCAACGAAGCTTTCCAAAGAGTCATTGAGAGATCTTTGACTCAGAAAGTTCTGAATTTCTGGAAGTGGGAGCGCTTGACTGGCAAAATCTCCCTAGACTGGGATCCAGTTAAAAAAGATAACATCATGGTCACGGGGTTTTTACTGCAGGGAATCATGCTTTACACCGCCAATACAGGCGATATGAGATACACAAAGCCTGGAAGTTTGGTTTTCAATATTGACGACAAGCATTCCTACAGCTATAGTCTCCATGACCTTCAGGAAACACTCGTGCGACAATGGTCTGCTAGTCCTTACTGCCTGATCTCTTGTGAGCCAAACTGGATCTACGTCATGTGCAATCTGCAAGGCATGACGGGCGCAGTTCTGTATGATCGAGTCTTTGGAACAAAGTCAACTGAGGTACTACTGCCAATATTCGAAGAGTCACTGAACACCAACTTTACGGAGACTAGCGGTAGTGTCTTGACTATAAGGTCCGAGTTGACAGGTTTCACCATTCCCGGTCTGTGCGGTGCAGCCGGCGACTTGGCTGCCATCATGATGGGATGCGGTCCGTTGAGGAACTTCTCCAGACGTCTTTGGGCTATCATTCGGAACGAGACAGTTCAGTTTGATACCAAGAAAAAAGAGGCTTCTCTGACTGGACTGGTAGGAGCGGACAAGATTGATGCGGGCAATTATCGGTCAAATGAGTATGCTATGTATACTCAATTGGCCATTGCTGCAGGTGAATATGGAGATGAAGAGTTGAAAGAGGCTTGCGTGAAGAAATTTGAGCAAGCATGGGGCGTAAAGACAGCACCGACGGGGTCTCAGTATCTTGACCTTGAGAATGCGTCGTGTTTGATGAACCTGGCGGCTTTGACAGCTGCTCTCATCAGGCCCGGTGCATATCATCGGATGATCCAGAAGGTATGCGCTACATCAAAACTATTGATCAAGTAGTATTATCTAACAACACTCCTAGGGTCCGTCTGAAACGGCTTTGAGAGGTCCCATTCTTTCAGAAGTGCCGTATCCTGGCGTTCTTATCGCCAAAGCACGATCACATACGTCCAAAGACTTGGAATTAGTGCTCTATCCCTCAGCTGATGCCGGCGTCTTTGAACTTGGAATTTCTCGTCTTACTCCAGGTCAGACATACAGTTATCTTGACAGCTCAGTGAAAGCGGACAAGGATGGGGTTATCAGGATATCGGTACTTGTTGAAGGCAGGACTCATATTCATATTTCTCCAACTTCAGACGAAAAGTAACATTGAATCATAATTTTGCATTAGTTGACAACATTTTGGGCTGAGTTTGCATCGTTGGTTGTTACATACGTTCAAAGCTCGAAGAGAATATGGAGTCCCGTCAAATTCTTGCTTTCTGTTTTGCACGTCTATCATGTACGTTAGTATATCTACGAAAGTGACGATTGTATGCTTATATTCATCCTATTGTTCCGTCTTGTGTAAATCTGCCCGAGGCCCTTCGCGCATCTTGTACCAACTTCCAAACCCTCACCATTCCTAATCTTGACCTTCTTCTAGTGCTATCTTTGATAAAAGACTCGTCACCTCTTCAACCAGACTTTCTTTAGAAACAAGTCGACCTCGATCTTTCTCAACTATATCCCCGTCACCGGCTCGCGCATCCTTCAGCCTAACCTGGCCTGCTTCCATTTCCTCTTGACCAAGAATCACGGCAACAGACACTTCCTTGGCAGCGTTGAATTGCTGAAGCATCTTGGGCTTGACTTTGGCAGTGAACTCGGCCCTAATGCCTGCGTCCCAAAGCTGGCGAGCCACCTCCATGCGTTCAACTAGGAGACCGTCAAAGCCTTTCCCGCCAGCTGCCATGACGTACACATCGGCCTCGCTCTTGAGATCTGAGGTGTTCTTCTTTTGTCGAGCGTCCAAGATGGTAAAGACACGGTCTACTCCAAAGGAGAGACCAACGCAAGGGACGGTCTGTTTGCCATACCTGCCCACAAGGCCATCGTAGCGCCCGCCAGCGGCAACGCTGCCGACTTGATTGGATCGACCTGAGGTAGTCGTGATGACTTCGTATATCAGCCCGGTATAATAATCGAGGCCACGTGCGAGTGAAAGATCAAAAGAAACACTGTCGATGACATCCATTGCCTTGAGGTATCCGGCGAGAAGGTCCATGTTGGCCAGGCCACTTTGGACTTGTTCGTTTGCCGACAGCTCTTGGTCCCCCTTGAGGGAATCGATCATCTCACGCAAACCGCCACTTCGGCAAACGTATTCACCAATTTTGTCGGCAACCTCCTCCGCCAGACCCTTCTCGTCCACCATTTCTTTCTTAACCTCATCCCACGGTGCTTTGTCCAACTTGTCTACTGCTGAGCTGATGGGCCTGATCTTTTCTTGGGGAACGCCAGCAACGGTAAATAAGCCGTCGAGGATGCATCTGTGGTTAAGTTTGATGACAATGCCGAGCTTTAGGGCTCTAAATACTTCGACAATAATGCGAAGGATCTCAGCATCGGGAATCATAGCGTCATACACACCGGCGATGTCAAAATCGCATTGATAGAATTCTCGAAGTCTGCCACGAGAGATGGCAGGCTGATCTCGACGGTATACCTTGGCGATCTGGTAGCGCTTGATTTGCTTGACGTTGCTGTGCATGGCTAACCAACGAGCAAATGGAACCGTCAAGTCATAGCGCAACGATAAAAGTTCCCCTCCCTGATCTTCTACACTGTAGATGAGTCGGGCATCCTCGCCGTACTTCCCAGCCAGGACCTCGCGAAGCTCGAAGACGGGCGTGTCCAAGGGAATGCCGCCGTGACGATTGAAAATGTCGCTGATTGTCTGGCTGAGTCTCAATTAGCTCTGTGACGGAGGTGAGGGGAACGGCGAAGTGCATGAGATGGTTCAAGCATACAAAATGTGGTCGCGCAATAGAAGGTCACGGCCAACCCAGTCACGAGTACCCTTTGCCGTCTTGAGTTCGGACTGGGGCATGTTGGTAGCTGATTGTACAAAGATGTTATGCCTTTACTGTAATAACGGAGAAAAAAGAGATTGAAAGACTTTTAAATTCGTGTTGCTCATCCCGACACCAGCACAACATGAGTCAGAAAGAGTATGACTCCTGCCCGGGGAGGCCGCCTCCCAAGAAGTCGACATGCAAAGCAGAACCAACGACAGTGGCTGAAGAGCTTGTGGCGCACCACGGTGGACCGCTGGTGGATACCAGATTGAGCAAGGCCAACTCACTTGGACCAAAACTAGACAATGTCAACATGACAAGATGTTTCGTATTTGACGTCCCGTCCCATTCCTACTCCATGCTCATACCGCACCTGGTGATGCAGATCTCGCTTCCTGCAGTCGTTTGCTTCTTTATTAAAGGACGCTACCCTGTTCGTGCTGTTCACTTCTGAAGGAATGACGCCAGCATCTCGTCGGTCGGGATGCTGTTTGAATCCGGGGTTTTCCCATTTCTCCACATCTCTATATCATGATTTCCCTTGTCCCTGTCAGCATCTTGATCTAATTTTGCGGCATCGACTGTCACATACGACCAAAGCTCGAAGAGAATACGGGGTCCCGTCCGCTCCCCCAGAGTCAAGCTTCGAAGCGCCGGATTAGTAGTTGGGTCGGTGACGACCAGCGAATCCCCGGTGTTGTATGTTTTTTGTCACTCTACATATTTCTACCCGAGAACAAATCAGGTAAGTAATCAATACTGTAAAGATAGTGTCCAGCTGTCAGTGCCGTCAGAAGTTGCCGATATGCTCTAGGCTCTACCGCGCCTAGTCGGTCGTGGTAACCTGTAGGGAGGAATCCACCAAAAATTCTGCATCACGACATCCTCACACCGAACATCAGCCTCGTAGCTTCAGCACAGTCAAACCCTGTCACAATGGGAACTAAATGCGAAGATCCGATCAATATTCGTATCAATGCCCTGCACATTGTCGACGACAGCCCTGCCAATCCCCGATCGGAGCTTCAAGACGCTATAAGCGACTTCAATCAAGCCGTCGCGTCTACACAGCTTCGCGGACAGAGACTCGTAGCTCTCCTGAACGATCCCAACGTTGTCTAAAAAGCTAGTGAAGAAGAATTGTTCAAGGTACGCGCTAACGTCAACCGCATCACAGCATCAGCTCGAGCGTTACTGGCGCCATTGATCGATCATTGGTTGAGACCATCACTTCGCGCACTGGTCCACGAGGACGCTTTGTCGATGAACTCTTGGAATTCTTCAATTTCCAAATCAATGACATAGCCCGTGGCGAACTTGATAACCTTGAAGATGGTCCGGAAAGCGAAGGGAGGATAATGGAGAAATGTTGCATTCAAGGCATGCGTCCTTCAGGCACACTTGATCCCACCAAGTACCTCGCCGCTTTCAGCATAGAAGATCCCCTCTGGTCATATCGACCGCCATTTGTGGGGTTTAGAGATCTCAAAAACAGGCGAGTGGGCAGCCGGTATCTTGGCCCTGACCAGAGGTCACAGCCGAACAAAAGCCGAGAGGCCGAAATGCGAACCGCTTGGGACAACTTTTGTACCCAAACGTTGAATCAATGTCCTACGGGTCCAACGATCTTTCACCCTTCCCGCGCCTCACTACAGTGGTCTTTCCAAGATGTTCCACGGTATTTGCCTCGGGTCTACGACTCAAAGAGTTCTGGGCTCAACTCAGACACCGTCTTTGCCTCAGAGCACAGTTCTGCCCAATACGGAGCACCAGGACGAAAACTAGACATTCTTTCATTGGATGATAGAAGCGCTTTAAGCATGCTATACAATCACCTAGACAGAAAAAGCTACTTCAATGGCAGTGGATCGTTCAACGATGGGAGATAAGAGAATGGCCTCGTGTCTTGGACTAGCTCTTTGATGAACGCGATCCAGTACGCTATATGGAGGTCGCATGTTGGCCCTACACCAGCCTCTAATGTTTATATCTGTGCTGTGGACACGAGACAATTTTCTCCAGGGCAGTTCGTAAGAGATATGTGGCTACTCGAGACTTACGCCCACCCGAAGTCGAACTGGTTTCGACTAGAAAACTCAGAGTACGATAACGGGGAGTACCTTTCCCAGGGAGTGATCCATCACGGCGGCCGATCGTCCGTCTTCTCTTTAAGGGATCTCGTGTCAGCCGGCCTATATGAATTATATCCAGAGTTTGCAGATCCGTCAGCCAAGGATTCATGAACGAATCGAGTGCTCGAGCTTCGAGCCAGCCGGAGAGAAAAATACCGGACATCTGAGAAGGAGTTCAACCAGGCTTGCGAAATTTCAAGGGGTCTTTTGCAAGAGATTGATACATGGGATGCCATTTTGCTACTCTTGACCTTCCAAAAGCATCATTTAACCAACTGGTGTAAGTCTCTTAAGTCGTGACTATTCTGGGATCTGGGAATCTGCCATCATAATACAGACAATCGTTGGGATGCTTCTGATATGCATTCTCGTGAACCTGATGAAGTTTGTCGGTTCAAGGCACTACTAAAGTATACGGAAGATACAATCAACTCAAAGCTGGCCCAGCTGAATGATCTGTCGTCGGAGGAAGCTAGGAAAGTTGCCCATTTACAGAACCTAGTTTTAATTAAGGGAGTCTTGGTGCTGTGAGATCCCAGTTTGGTAGTTGTCTTTTGACGAAAGCAGAATGCTATCCGCTTCCCAATATTAGACTAATTATTCGTGTACACAAACAATGTAGTGAGTCAGATACAGTCAAGCTACATAATAAAGCACAAGGGGATTGAAATTGGTCTTCTGATTGGCTCCTTTCCATCTACACGTACGTCTTGCATGATGGATGTGGTATCAAATACCCCGCACCAAGACAGAATCCTTCTTTCTCAACCCTCCTTGTTCCTTTTATCATCCGTTTCCATCAAGCTTCTTGATAATGAGTGACCAAGAAAGTCTGGCCAGAGCCAGTTCTGAAGATATCGCCAACGGGATCAATGATCTGAACATCAGTGGCATAAGATTCAGAAGACAACCTCGCAAGTCTCTCAACGATGCCGTGCACAGTTTCGACGAAACAGCTGTTGCTTTGTCAGAGCAGGCAGCGACCATCGCTCCCTTGCTTTGCACTGAGAACGCAATAAAAAGAGGAGATGCTGAGTCTATCTGTCTTGTATATAACAGAAGTCTTCAGCTTGCTTCAGATTCACGACTGCTTATCGATTCTGCAACCCCAGCTCTTGTCAGACAAGTGATCTGCTTGGACGCCCAGAAGTCTTTCGCCGTGGATGATCTCCTTGAACATTTCAAGAAACCAATAGAGACTATCACGCAGAGAGTCATCGGGACATCAGGAAGTGAGGACATCCTGCGCAAGATTGCCGAGGAGTGTTATCATCAAGCTGCAAGCCCCACTGGCGAGCTTAACCCTGATGATTATCTTGCCACTAGCAAATTGGTAGAGAGCAAAGACCAAGGGGAAAATTGGAACAAATTCTGGGCCAGATCACTCTGTAACTGCCCCGGTGGCCCGACACTGTTTCAACCCAAGGAAGACTCTGTATATGAGGACTCCGCCACGAAGCCCCCAAAACACATGCCCCGATACCTGTTCCGGGCATATGACGACAGCAGCACGGGTCGCAACGACGAAGATATTATCGCCTCAATACTGAGCAAGTATGACAAAGCAAATCGCCACAAGATCGACATTTTCTCCATGGACTATCAAGTGGCGTCTGAAATGCTCCACCAGCATTTAGTCAAGGACCTTTTTAGTGGCAGAGGGACCGACAACCTCGTTTCATGGAGCAGTTCTCTCATGTTCGTCATCCAGTATGCGAACTACAGATCCTGCATTAGGCGAAGCGATCGGCAGGACAGTGTTTATATATGTGCTGTGGATACAGAAAAGTTCCCACGAGGGCAATTTGCGCAAAGCAAGTGGTTACTCCAGTCGTTTAGGAATGCCCAGTTTACAGAGCGTGAGACTAGCTTCCGCAATCTCCGGCTCAATAAGACAGAGTATGATAACGGGGAGTACCTCTCTCAGGGCGTGGTGCACCTTGGAGGACGCTCTTTTACTTTCTCACTGCAAGCCCTGACGAACGCCGGACTTTGGGACCTATATCCAGCTTTTAACATTAGGGACGTGGAGCCTACAGCCCCGGTGAGGAATACTTGGACAAATTATGTCTTGTCCCTTCGCGAATCATGGAATTTCGGAAAGGAAACAACAAGACAGGAAATAGACTGTGCAGCCACGATTGCAAAAGAGTGCTTCCCGGGCTTCAACGCGTACAATATTACTGTATTGCTTCTAGCATTTCGCCAACGCAAACTCAGCACCGGATGTGAGTCTCCTCCAGTCTTGTATTTCTTCGAATATCTAACATATACTTCAATCAGTGTTAAGGACTACAATTGATGAGCCAGTGGAGGTTCATCGATATGTGCTCCTCAGCAGGAAACTGTCAATGGTAGCTAAGCACTCAAGAAAACGGGGCTTAGAGCTATTTGAGCAATTGTACAAGCTTCAGGACACGTAAAGGACTTCGGGCTTTTTAGCCTGTGCCGAACGGATTGGTAATTCCGGTAACTTACGAACCATTACACAAGAGTGGCGAGGGGATTCGCCTTCACTCGCTTAGATATCTCTTCCTTCAGCTCCTCATCGCGCCACTTCCGAATCCCCAGAAAGTCATTATCAGTCTTTAGAAATAACCCATTCCCCATACCATAACTTGCCCTTATGACAAAATCCCTTACTGAAACTCTATCTCGTATTCCTTCGTTGTACCGCTTCCACGCAGCCTCGACCAGTACCTTCGTGTCAACTTGTTCAACAACAAACTCCGCGCCTGGAGCAGCCTCACGCGCATACCCTAACACCTGATTCTGTGTCATGACCACGGTGTGTATATAGTATAGCTTATTGACGGTCTCATCAGGCCTCAGAAGCACAGATGAAATGGCCTTGCCGATATCGTCGAGAGCTGTGGCAGACATCGGAATATCTCCACCATCCGCAACGCGAGTCGGTGCCTTACCGGATAAACCAACAAATATGTCTTCATCAAGCACCCAGTCGAGGAACATGCCGGTGTTGATGCCTGTATATGTAATCTCGCCCTTCTCTGCCTTGGGCAAGACGTCGTTCAGAACGGGTAGCTTGGTCTTCATGAACGGCATGTTGGCTATCTCGGGATTATCGAGCGAGACACCAAAGAACGAAGGAATGGCGCGATAAACACCAGAGTTGACGGCTGCTTGCATCGTAACGACAGAGGCATCGTAGGCAAGGCGATTGAGAACGATAACGATGGCATCGAAACCGCGACCTACTAGGCTTGGCGTAAGGGTCTCGGCTGATGTGTAATCTGCTCCAATGACATCGACTTCTGGTGGAAGTTTTGCGGAAGATGGATTACGCGTCAGTACACTGACTTTGAAGCCGTTTTTGAGGAGGTATTTGATGGTTGGTGGGCCGAGACGCCCGGTGCCCTGTAGATGTCAGCACGGGCTTCATAGTTGGAGAGACAAACCCACGCCAGCGATCACAACATTGGAAATAGATTTATGAGACATGTTCTTGAGCTTCGAATAGGCAACGAAGAACTGAAAGTTGAGAGATGACTTTTGGTATAATGAGCCGTGCTGACATTGAACCGCACACTAGTTCCTCAATCCGGCATGTCAGCTGACGTATGTCAAAGGCCAGATCGGCTTTTGAACTCGTAGGATTATGTGAGCTGTTTGATATAGGCTATTCATCTGGGGCTCGTTTGTCTCTGTTCTTTTCATGCCACTCCGACTTCTCTTAGCCCGTGGTAGACATTCATCATGTTGTATGCAGTTGCGATTCTAAGCAAGCCTTGCTCTACTGCCTTGAATCCCGTCCAGCCGTCAACACATCGCACCATCTGGCTCTTCCTCTCAGAAGTCCTCTAGTCGATACACAGAATAAGAGGGCTCTTCATAGGGATGAGCACTAAGAAGTATCAGCACTGCCTAATGTTATGGGGTAGTGAAATCACCTACCTCTTCAGAGCTTTGACTGCATTTCTTGCGACATCTTCGCCAACGCAAATAGTTTCGACCCTTGCCTCTTCAACCTCCTCAAGCTTGCCGACTTCTCCAAGATGTGGTTTGGCTGCATCGCCTGGGCGAAACTGGCCCGTCCCTATGACGGTCCAACAACATTCCGTGTAGTTACCCGGGCCGGGATAGCGACCTGCTCCAGCAGCGAAAATGGCCTCTTTACATTGAGCCAGTGATAATGTGGGCACGTTGAATACGAGTCTAAATCGTGCTGCGGAAGCCATATTGATTTAGTTTGCTTGTAATTGAACTCGTATGGTTTATCTTTGGATGGTACTTATGAGAAGGCGGGGTAAGTTGAAGGTCTAATAATAACTCAAGGCGGTGGTGGCCTGATAACATCAGGCCAACCAGGCAGTTATAACCCCACCGATAACTGAGGAACAACAGAGGACGTTGAGGGGTGATTAAAAATGCCTCATTGTTAATACATATAACACAAGAGTACATCGATCAATTTTAGAACTTCAGTGCCCATATGAAAGGCCTTATTTTGAATGATTATATGATCTTTTGGCTTAGCTACGCTACAAGTCTCAAGAAACTCAATTACATGCGTGAATGAGCGGCTCGGCCCGAAGTACGTGGCATATCTGTCAAGTCTAACTCTCCACTCTTGGAGTACCCGCTACTAGCATCATGACCGAACACGAACTTGGATATTTATACCAAGAGCTTGGCACGGAAACCTCTTTCCGGATAGCAGAGCTTCTCCCCGGTGATGACAATGGCCCCATCGAATGCCGTGTTCATCCGATCTCTTGGTCCGATGCTAGCATCCCCGCGTACGAAGCCATTTCCTATGTATGGGGAGACCAGAATCAAAAGGCCAATATAATATGCCACGGTAGGCGGCTCAAGGTCACTCAGAATCTTTACAATGCACTCCGTCACTTCAGGCAACGAGACAAGTCAAGGTATCTCTGGGCAGATGCTATTTGGTAGGTTATTTAACTGTTCGGCTCCCCTTTGGTGGACAAGGAGACAACTTGTAGAAACCAACCATTCTTTTTTCCTTCCCCATGTACCGTCTCAGTATCGTTGCTAACGTGCCTAATCGCCCAGCATCGACCAGTCCCATGTATCAGAGCGCAACGCTCAAGTGAAACAAATGCGGAAGATCTACGAAAATGCCAAGACAGTTCTAATCTGGCTCGGGGCGGATACTCCAGAAAATGACGCAGAGACTGCTATCAACTCAATTCGCCTTATCTCCGAATTCCTCTGTCAAAAGCTTGGTATCTCAACTAATGGGCTGAGCACTCGTGGAAATGTGTATCACGAAGTGGTGTATCGGAACAGAAGCCTAATACCGTTGCCAAATGAAATCGAGGCCATCACTAAGAAAATGTGGAAATCTTTGGCTTGGCTGTATTCTCACAGCTACTTCACTCGGGTCTGGGTTATCCAGGAAATCAACGCCAATCAGTCTCGACTTGTTCATTGTGGCCATTCGACAGTCGAATGGGATCAGGTGGAGCTGGTCGCCGGCTATATTATCATGGAGCCAGCTTTTAGTAAAGCCTACGGTTTTACGGACACCAAATGCTGGTGGGCTGCTACGGCCACTACAGAGCGCCTACGAAAGCCCAAGAACTGGCTATACATGCTGTATCTGGCGTCGAACTTTGCCAGCACTGACCCAAGAGACATGATATATGGTCTCCATGGCTTGATGAGTATCACACGTGGGAGTGAGCTCTTACATCCTGACTACGACAAATCAACGGTGGAAGTTTACATGGACTCTGTCGCTGCTGCGTTCGTCGACATGCAAAATACAGATGTGTTGCTCTACGCTCCAGGCACCGATCACCCATCTTGGGTGCCCCGATGGGATCAGGCCATGTTATTTCGAAACCCTTTCAGGTTTGGTAAAGCACTTCCCTGGAGACCGTCACTTGACTCTAAGCCGACGTGGAGTATCAATGCCGAGTCGAGGATTCTGACTCTTCGTGGCGTTCTTATTGATTCGATCAAGGTTTCCGAGACCTACAATGAAAGCCTTTTTAGTAACGCCAACATGAAAACGGAAGAGGGGAGAGTTAAGCTAGGTCTTGTGTGGCGCAATATCCTCGAGAACTTGCGATGGAGCCGACCAAGCCAAGTGTATAGTAGGGACGAACTCACCGCAGTTGCGACTTCATTGTCCTTCGGCCTCAACGAAGATAGCAATCCTGGCGAGGAGCGGGCACTGATGCAGATCTTTGTGTCGTATCTTAGAGTTGTCCTCGACGAGGAGTCTTTTCAGCAGTATATCTCTTCAGAGTTAGCCAAGGAGGCAGAGCAGGCGGATGGGTATCAATTTGGCAAGCCGGTTTGGGACTTTAATTATCCTGACTCGAGCATCTTCATCACGGAAAAGGGTTTTATTGGCTGTTGTATTTCGACAACCAATTCTGGGGATATAGTAACTGTCCCCTTTGGAAGCACATACCCGTTTATCCTTCGGCCACAAGGTGATCAGTTCTTGATGAGAGGGTATGGATTCATATACGGCATGATGCGAGGCGAGGGACCCCAGTCTCCGGAGCAGGTCTTTGAGATTTGTTAATACGCTATCCGTGGAACATCCAGCGTATTCTGTTGATTGATATGCCGCCAAAACCCTGTGGTATGTCAACAGAATCACCATACCCTCTGACTCTTGCGGATTATAATTTCCTATTATTCACCACTGGAATCCTCAGTTGGTGATCAATCTAGAGCCATCTCTAGCGTCGCCCCAAAAGGTTTTAACGATCTTGGTTGAGTTCCGAAAAGTACGTTGGCAACGTGAACCTGTACAATGTACAGTGCGCCCCGTGCCTGATTGTGGTGTGTCTCACTGTATAGAATGTTGGTGACGTGAGCCGATGTGGCAGTCCACGACCAATATCATGCCTCCTACCAGAACCGACTTTGGGATAAGCTCAACAAGATATTTCGAACTAAAAGATGTGCGTCGACAGCTTCTTGATGGAATAATACTCGATCGTGATTAGCCCGTCGGCCTGCAGCGGGTTCGAGACCGGAACGTCGAACAATGCCGGGGAGGGTTTGAAGCGGTGGTTCTATATTGTGTTCCTATGGAGAATTTTCGTTAATTGCACTGTTGGGCCTTGTACGAAGGGACGCGGCGCTCCGCTGATAATATTGTTGTGATTGCCGATGATGACAGAGGGCTATCGATTGGGGGCTTGATTGTAAATACAGGATGCCATGCTCGAGGCCACGGATTTCCTTCCCCTGGTACTGATTATCGACTCTTTTATATTCCGCTGCAGACCCCGAAGCGTAAACCGTGCCTTCGTCATTGTCGGCTCGTGATTCCTTGGGCATCGATGGTAATAAATTGCTTCGGGACCGGTCGACGCCCGCGCTTGTTCTTGGTAGAAGCTCCGCGAGCGGTATGGTCAAGGATACGGGCGGTAATTCTTCCTCTGGAGCAAAACTTATGGCAAGATTCGTGTTGTGTTGGAGCAGCGTGATACGGGCGGATCGGATGTGCGTTCGTCAGTCTTCGCCCAGAGTTGAGCGGGGGAATCGCGGACATCGTAACACCGCCGTTGAAGACTTGGCGCGGTTCTCGTCAACTTCCAGGCAATTGGGGTGTGGTGCGGCTGCGTAGGTAGCGAGTGTCTGTACTTTGGTGTCGAGAAGAAGAGGACGCGCGCTCGGGTCTTGAACCAAGATTGGCGAGGCTCTTTCGATAATATTGCTTTGATTGCTGATGCTGCAGATCTTCTATTTGCAGTTGAGGCTCGTGACTGAGAGCTTAAATCAGCAGACAGAACCTAGCCGATGCTGTAGTCTGCCGGAGCACCGCCAATTAGGGACTGAAACGGAAGGGAATGAAATACGCCGAGCCCAGACAGGAAATCTCTTGATTTTGTTATCGATGTAACTCCCATACGTAGTTGGAAGTGTGGAGTGTGACTCCTTGATGTTGAGTTCGTGATTGTTTGGGCGTCGATCCTGTTCAACTGCCTTTAGATCAGTCGACATCGGTGCTCGTCCTAACCCAGAGCTTCACAAGTGATTTAGGAATGATTCCTTTCGTTGGTGAGCGAAACCTATTGCGATACACGCATCGGAATGGTGCAGCGTGACGGGCGGTTCTGGTTCGTGTTGACTCGGTAATGGGCGGGCGGAAGCAGCGAGATTCTGTCAGCATCGTCGTGTGTTCGGTGGTCGATGGCAGCGGTCGAGCTTGACCGCAGGATGAAGCGACGCGTCGTAGCAACATTGCAACGCGTGATACCTTTCACCACCGAGTATACTGTTAATAGCAGTTCGATGCTGCAGGCGGCTTGAGGTTGTTCCTGAAGAGCTTCCGACGGGAGTAGTTTGTTGTTTGTTGTCATGGGCCTCGCCAGCTGCCAAACCCCTCTTCCGGCCAGCCATCAATTGCCCGCGTCGATCCATCCGAGTTCTTCAGTGGAATTTAAGTTCTATGATGCGTCCTAGATGAAAGTCAACACATCCAGTGTCGGCTGGTCATTTGAGTTACGAGCAAGCTTTGTACCTCCGACTGATCCTTTCGTCCACATCGCGAGCATCGTCTCTGCAACCACTGACGTGGCGCTCCGATGATTAGACAAACTTCGGCAAGCAAAGTATCATCAGATGCCTCCAATGAGTCACCGGTAAACGTAAAGCCAAAACCTGACCGTGAGGACATTTGCCCTCGTCCCGCGAAAGCTTGTTTCTCGTTTTTGCCTATAAATACTGCATCTCTCCCATCCCTCACCTCCCCAGTTCTTCATCTGTATTTCTACTGACGCTTTAACCACGCTCATTTATCGGTTCTTGTGTTTGTTTAAATTTTTTATCCTGCATTCATTCACTCATTTCATTCCATTCCCCTTCCACTCTTTGCACACAGTTCAACCCATCTTCACCACTATCAAAGTTGCATCCTCAGCAGACATGATTTGGCATTGGCACATCACACATTATTCATATCATTCACATCACACATCACAGGTTGGCTTGTTGGCACATTGGCATGTTGGCATGACACATTACACACTGGCACATCATCATTCACATCACGAGGCAAAGTTTTCTTCTTCACACCACTGGCAAGCCGGTGAATGCAATGAAAAAAAAGGATTCAAAACGAATCAACTGACAAGTCAGAGAAACGGTGAGAGTAGACAAAACTGCAAGCAGTGAGAGTAGATCAAAAATTGTGCCGTACTTACCTTCTGCGACACTGGGGGGTTAGCGCAAGTTGTCGCAGAGCGTATAACCCTGGGCTGACTTTGAGCTCAGCAACTTGCAGGCCGGCGGTTTAAGGATCCCCAGGACCCGAACACCTACTGCATGAAGAGAAGAGAAGGAAACAAGAAGATGGCCGGTTCAGGAGCCACGTTGCGGAGACGATGAACATCATTGGCAGGTAACACCACCTACATCGAACGGCTTGCTCAACTACCGCGGGAGGAACAAAAGAGCCTCACACAGCAAAGCACAGTCAAGGGCGACCACCTCGAATAGCGCTCGAGAAGACAGCATTCAGCGACCGCCAAGGCCTGACCCAGCACAAGAGAATGAGAGCAAGATGAATGTGCTAGGGCGAGTGCTTCTTTAACCTTGTCACAGAACCAGCGCGTACAAACGAACATCAAAATGAGATCTTCTACATCAAGTCTCAACGTAGAGCTTAGCTCCTGACCCATCAATACCTACGCGCTCGAGAAGGCACAACGACGAGACGCGTACGTAAACTCTTGGCAAGCCAAGGCCCAATTCAAGAGTGGGAAAGTTATTTTTGCAGGGAAGGTAGAAACCCGAGAGACAATCACCAGCACCGACGCTCCGGATGCGTGAGCTCAGGACCTTATTGCTGGGCCAAACTCAGGCTTTCCCCCGAACTACAATATGACAACGCAAAAGACAGGGCTCCGAGACAAGCGATCTCTCGAGGCCACGATGCGAACATCCCGTCTCTCACCCAAGCGCGCGTACGAGATCGAGACGCGAGTAAGGTGGGGGGCAAGGCAGCAACACCTCTCCAGGCAGGAAACAAGCAGCCTTTTATACGGCAGACACCTCACTTCAGCCTCCTCGATCGAACGATACCCGCATCTGCGTGACACGAAGCCCTCAGAGCTTTCGGTCCGTGTATCGAAACAAGAAGGCACTCAGCCGACCGGAGAAAAATGCCCAGGAACGGACGAAGAAGGAGCCTCAATTTTGGCCTGATCTTTAAGGCGAGCACTGGTGGGTGCGCCATCGCACCGTGGAAGGAAGATGAAGCTGGAAATGGACGCGACGACGAACCCAGGCATGGAGGGAGATATCTGGATTGAGGAGATTGTGGTGATGCAGAGAGGGACTGAAGCAATTGGGATGCTGGGTCATTGTCCTTGTGGGAAAATGCAAAGAATTAATTAAACAAGTCCCTGAGTTACTCACAGCAGTTCAATCATAACAATTTCTGTGAGCCGTTGGCATTTTCGCGTGGCTTCTATTTGTTTCGTTGAGTCAACCATGGTGATTGAAGTGAAGTTATTCGTAGGACCCACCTTAGTAGGGCACCGTTATTTTCAAGGTTTCCTCTCGAGCATCGCACAATTCTCCTCTGTGCATGTTCCCACTTCCCGAGAACTCAAACTTTCGAACTCAACTCTTAAATCTCTCAATTCGTATCCTCCGAAACTTTCCAATCTAGCGCTGCAGCTCAGCTGGCCTCTGAAACCCCAATTGGCATGCTCTATCCCTAATCTGTCTTCCCCGCGCACATCAGCCGCAGCGTTCTAGCCCGGCCTGTCTAAGCCACAGCTCTAAAATGGCAACATTACCGCAAACTATTGCTAGCCCTGCACTGTGATCAATTTATTGGTAGATAGTCTGTGTGATTGGCGAGGTCTGGGCCCGACCGTTCGACGGCCCGTGGCGAGCTGGACCTGCACGTGGCGCGCGCTATTGAACCCTTATCATTGGGCTCCCTCTCCAGGGTCTCGGTCTCAGCTTGGTCTAAGCAACGCCTGTCTCAGCCTTGAGAGAGCGTTTGGGAATTGTTAGCGAGGGCTGAAGGTGCTGGGGATCAATGTCTCAAGCCGCACAGCTAGCTACGGGGGCTTTGTGTGGTTTGGGGATGTGATTTGGCGTGGACACGGAATGGTCGAGGGAGTTCAGCTTGCCACACGGTTGTTTTACGGTTTCACAAGCGCCATGCGGAATGCTAATCATTGAGGGGATGTGATCAGTATTCGGGCTAGTCACTATCAATAATTTTCTGCAGCCAGAGCTGAGGGGGAACCTACTAGTTCGTCGTGTAGACAGACTCATGCAGCAATAGTCAAAGGTTATAAAACCGCGCCGATCTCCTACAGATTCCGCTCATCATCAACTTCAACTTCTTCTCTTCACTAGCAACCTCATCCATCTCTTTCATTCTCTATCTTCCCTTTTCATCTCATACCTCACTCCATCGCCCATCATGTACATCTACCAAGGAAAACTCAACTGGTACAACTACGCCGTTGGCGAGACCTTCACCATCATCTTCCCCAAAGGTGTCGTTCGTGCCAACGATACCGTCTACATCTTCACCCAATGGACGAAGGATGCCTCTGGCGTTGAAAAGTCCAAGTTCTTCCAAACCATCCTCGTCCAAGACCTGAAGCAGCTTCCCAAGTCCACAGATGTCACCTTCACTCTCTCAGGAGCATGGTACAACTATGCCATCACCACTGAGCAGAACTACAGCAAGATCAAGGTCGAGATGACCAGTCCCTCTGGCGGAAAGGCCAGCACTGCTCTTGAGCGCCACTGGCAACCCCAGGGTGAGATCAACCCTAATGCTGCACTTCGCATCTGGGCTGGTAGCATCAACTGGCGCGAGAATGCTGTCAACGAACAGGCTATCTTTGTCCTCCCTGAGGACTATGAGGATGGAAAGCCTATTGTCTCTTCTTGGCAGTGGACCAAGGATGGCTCTGGTAATGCCAAGACATCCGCCTTCAAGGGTACTAACATGAAGGTCATCGGGTCTGATGACAAGTTCGACAAGTTTTCCTTCAACAACTTCTTTGACATTACTTGTGCATGGAACAAGGAGACTCAGAAGCTTGCCATTGAAGTAAAGGCAGATGGTAAACAGGCGAAGATTGGTGAGTTGAACCTTGTCGCTAAGGTTGAGCCTAAGAAGCAGTAAGTATCAAAGTCGACCTTTGCTGGTCCTGATGATGCTAACAAGGATTATAGCTCATTCGACTCCGAAGACCTCGTCCCTCCCACAAAGAAGGAGACTGAGTTCCGCCTCCCTCAGCCTGTGCAAACACTTCCACGCGTCCTCCACGCCATGCCCTTCCCCCAAACAATTATGGAGACCTTGACACACGGTGTTGCCTTTATCGAGCAAGCCGGCTACCTCACTGCCCAGGCCCAGAACGTACGTATTGCTGTCTACAAATGCATTGTTTCATACTAACGATACATAGAAATTCGCTGCTCTGGATGAGGACTTTCATAAGCAGACCGTTCTTGTGCAGTCTCTCAAGAAGGACAAGCAAAACCTAGAGACTCAGATAGTCAAGCTCACCGATGAGCGCAACCAGGCCAACAACAAGATTGATGACCTTCAGAAGAAGCTCACCAACGCTAATGAGGCTTACCAGAACAAGGTCAAGGAGCTCGATGACACCATCAAGGGACTCCAGAAGCACGGTGAGATTGACCACACGATCATGAAGAAGCTACAGGAAGATCTCAACAGCCTTTACAGCCAGAACTCGGACCTCCAGGACCAGTTGACACAGGCTCACGTTGAGAGAGATGATCTCCTTGAGATGATCGCAGGTCTACATGGCCAGGTTATTGCCCTCAATGCCGCACAGCTCGAGCTCGAGAATGTTCTCAAGGTGCAGAAGGATGAGAATGCTCGTCTCGTCAAGGTGAACTCTTGCCTTGATGATGACTGGAAGAAGGCGCTCAAGGCAAACGAGAGTCTCCAATCCCAACTCGCCAACGCCAAGAAAGAGCACGACAAGACCAAGGATGAGCTCGGCAAGACCAACAAGAGCCTTAAGGACACCAAGGCTGAACTGGACGAGAAGAAGGCAGCCCTGCAGACCAAGACCAATCTCCTCAACCAGACCACCGACAAGCTCACAACTGCCCAGAAAGCGCTGAGCCAGGCCACCGACAAACTCGCAGCTACCGAGAAGAAATTGAACGGGGCCAACGAGAGGTGGCGCGACAGAGACCATGAGAACGAGGCCAACAAGAAGAAGGTGACAAGCCTGAAGCGCAAGATTGATGAGTGGGATGACATCGTGAATCAGCTCCAGGACAAGTGTTACGATAGCGGGGCCAAGATCGACAAGATCAATAAGAAGATCGATGTGCTTCGCGAAGCTAAATGAAGTCAGGAGCTGGAGCCAACATTCAAGCCACCAGTCCAACCTATTCCGAGGAATGATCCCTTGTTGGCGCCAGCATGGGCTATCAGACAGTTTTATGGGTCGTTGATTACCGTTCTGACGTTTGGATGGTTACGATGGGGAAGATGGTGAGGTGTAATAGGATTATGTCAGGGATATCAGTCTACTCAGTAATTTTTGTTTTCCTTTGTTTTAGTTTGGTGTTAGCATTTCAAGTCCACAATTTCCTCATGATCCTTTATCTTCTGCTTGATCGTATCGTATCTAGTGTTTGAATGATGCTACTCTGTCTCGAATTGGTTCGCTCGACATTCAGTAAGACTCAAGTGCGCGACTAACCTCTACAACTGTAACATACTCCAATGAGATGTGAACCTTGATCAGCTCTTAAATGTTACCTGCATGGCTGCATTGGGGCCCATGAACATCGGAACCCCGTGTCTGTAACTTTATCTCAAGATAACGAGCAATACGCGACAGAGCCAGGTTTCTCTGCAACACTGTCTTCACTGATGGTGGCTTAGCCTTGGGCTGGCGTTACCAATACCAATGCCGCGCCCTCATTTTCTAGATGTTTTGTTACGTCTTGATAAGCTCAGAGTATCTATCTCGTGTACGGGCCGACCACAAGGGTATCATTATTATCACTAGCGGGCCCCGGTGAAAGCCTAGAGTTTTTTTATAGGAGAAAGCTGGAGAACTGCTGCCCTTTCCGCTTCCTAGATGTATCAGTACGAGAAGAGAAGAAGAGAAGAGGTTCGAAGTTGTCGCTCGGGGGTTGTAAGTGTCCATGTCTTAATCGCAAGTTTGCTTTTACAGAGATACTGAGATACTGAGATACTGAGATTTGGTGATCGTTGTGGAGTTGGCTTTTGAGGCGGAGGGGTTGAGTCTGCCAAAGTCCCCAGATGCTGGTGTTGGAGTCGGTTCGAGAACACGGGGCTAGGGAGCAATGGGCCCTATAGGAAGGAGGTTTGAGGAAATTTCACCTAGGTCTTCCAAGAGAAAGCCGCCGAGGCGCATAGCAAGTTTTCAGATAGTTTTTAGTTAAACAAGTCTCAAATATTACTTCAATTCATTTTCTATGATACACATACTACTCTCTCTACTTGGCTGCAATAGGTGCAGAGCCATATCTATACCGAATCATCAGTATCGTTACCAAATGTTTGAGAAGGGAGCTGCTTACAAAGTAATAGAGGCAAGACCGAGGACGCCCGCCACGCAGCTAAACACCATAGCGACATAACCTTTCGTAGTGAACCCAGCTGGCAGAGGAGGTACCATCAAATTCTGCCCGGTCAAGTCCAGATAGTCCTCAGTGTTACCAGCCGCATTACCAACAGTCGAAATCCCCTGGTCCGCACAAATCTTCTTAAATTCCTCTGGAATCGTCAAAGTCTTCTGCATCTCAAGCGGTGACGAAATCATCGTTGCCATCAGACCAGTGTCCATATGCCATTCGATATGGCAGTGGAAAAGCCAGACACCTAGCACAATTAGATCTATCTTACTACGTATTGTCTGATGCTAACGTACCTGGGTTAGTAGCTGGGAAGCGAATGACAAAGTTTCCCTGTGGATAAACTAGCAGCGTATCTCTTCGCATCGGGACAGATGGGTAAGTGATATTCGTCCACGATGCGTTGTAATGGCCGGCATTTTCTTCACTGCGGTGAACGACTTGGAAGTTTTGACCGTGAAGATGAAAGGGATGTCGTCCAGAGTCGTCGTTGTTGAGAACTATTTCTACAATCTCACCGTGCTTGAGCACGAAGGAATGAGTGTCGGTTCCATAAACGATTGGGTTAGTTGCGTTTTCGCCTGCGGAGAGGACAGTGTATAATGTTGGGACCTTGGGGGACACGTAGGAGATGTCGTTGAAGAAGGCGCTAAAAGTGGTCAGTATCAATGAGATGGCCTTGGTTAGAGGTATGCAGGGCTGCTTACTAGTTTGCGCCGTCGCCAAGGTTGTTCATCGTGAGATCCAAGCTGATAGTATGATCGGCCTTTTCTAACAACTTCTCGCCGTCTGTGGGGACGAGCTTGAAGTCATCGTAGGGCTCAAAGTCGTTCAAGACAGCAGCTGGGGAAAGCTTCTTGTCGGAGTCGTACTCAATCCAGCCTGTGACGTTCCAGTTCAGACCATCAGGGATGGTATCAAACAGAGTCTACCAATTCAAATAATCAGCTTAGTCAATAATACACCGTTCAGAAGGATCAGCTTACCGTATCCATACTGGCCATCATTGGGTAATTCGCCCCAGTCTCATTCTTCATCGTAACCAAAACAGCATACCGTTGAGCACTAGCGATGTAAATCATGTCCGTCTCAGCAGGCTTCGTCCAGACGCCGTCAACTTCAACGATCTTCATGGTATGTCCCTCAATCCAAAAGTACTGAGAAGCAAAAGCACCGACGTTAACCAAGCGAAGAAGATAAGTTTTGCCAGGTTCGACTGGGAGAGTCATGTTCTGCGTGTCATTCATGAGTGCTGAATTTGGAACGGGCTCTGCGCCGGTGGGGTTCTTGTAGGAGATGAATTGTTTCATGAGGATAGGCATTTCGTCGTGATACCAATCTGAGAGTGTGATGACGCGCTCTTCGTGATACTCGCCCTCATATGGATTCTTGGGATCTTGGATGATGAGGGCTTGGCGAAGACCATCGGGGTATTGAGATCTTGTGTGAGAGTGATACCAGTAAGTGCCAACCTGATCGGCCTGTCAAGAATCAGACTTGGTTCTTTCACTACTCATGAATCAGACTCACCGTAAAGTTGTATGTGATAGAAGCGCCGGTAGGGATGTTGCATTGTGTCACCATAGCAGGTCCATCCATGAAATTCGTTCCGTTCTGATACATTCCATGCCAGTGGATGGATGTAGACTGGTTCCCCAATTGATTCGTCACCTTTGCGATGATTCTATCGCCTTTTGTGACGTTGATGACTGGGAGAGGCCATTGGTTATTGATGCCGATTACAGGACGCGCTTGTAACTCATCGGGATTTGCAGTCGTCCACGTAATATTCCAGTCGAAATGCACATCCTTTGCACTGACCGTTGGTACAGCAAAAAGGATGGCCAGCGATGAGACGATGAGTGATGGAAACATCGCGACAGTCACTAGTTCATCAATCTTGTTACTGCATGCACTCGTCTTGAAGACGATGAAGAAAGATGAATTGGATCAATTGGCGACGGGCTGGTTACATTGAGTGTCATGCAGGGAAGCGATCAGATAAAGAATGCGGCAATTCCTCAGCCAGCCCAAATACCAGCTCTAGCAATTGAGTCAAGTAACCTTACTTTTTGGCACCAAACTCTGGATAACCGGCACGCGCAAGATACGAGGATCAGCCCATAGCAACACGTCTAGATTGATAACTATCGGATAATCGGGAGCGCGATTAATTTATCTTATCGATCTTGTCAAATCAGATGGCGTCAGACACACAAAATCTCGGAAAGTCGGCACTCAGCTGTGAAGGACAAAGTGATTAGCGCAGTGTCAAAAGTTATCTTATCCATCTTTTTTACAGGCAGATGACTTTGAACTCGGTAAAGTCGGCACTGAGGCTGGACGCTAGGGGCGTCGTAGCGTGGGAGGGGATCAAAGTCAATCCGGGGGGATCCACTGTCTTGTGAAAGCGAGTTGGGCGCGTCAATCAATATATTGTTTCGTTCCATTGCATATCCCCTCGTGCCCAAGATCTGATGAATTACTCTTCTCTTTACTGTCTAACTTGTACCATATTGCCTGGTCTGGATAACGAGCCGATATCATCATGACAGTCAACGTCTTTGCTGTTCCCAGTAAGTGACCACTTACCCCAATAGTTGTTTCAGTCATGAACCAACTGTCTGACTCTCATCCAAACAGTCTTCTTCATCTGTTTCCGAGAATGTCTCGAAACAAGCATCATCGTCTCCGTCCTTCTCGCATTCTTGAAGCAGAGCGTCGGCGGCGAGGGCGATAGAGAAACCTACAAACGCCTTCTCAAACAGGTACTCCCCATCTCCAAATTCACCCTTCCTCAATTCTAACAAATAATCGCAGGTATGGATTGGAGTAGGCCTCGGCCTCGCCATTTGTATCTGTATCGGCGCCGGCATGATCGGAGCATTCTACTCCCTCGGCAAAGACGTCTTTAGCAAAACTGAAGATATCTGGGAGGGAAGCTTCAGTCTTATTGCGGCTATCATCATTTCGGTCATGGGCGCTGCGCTCTTGAGAGTTAATAAACTTCAGGAGAAGTGGCGTGTCAAGCTCATGCAGGCTCTTGATAAGAAAGATGCGATTGCTACTTCTGGTCTCATGAGTCGCTTCAAGCTCTGGTCGGAAAAGCACGTCATGTTCATTCTGCCTTTCATTACCGTTCTGAGAGAAGGCCTTGAGGCTGTCGTGTATATCGGAGGTGTCAGTTTGGGACTTCCGGCTTCGTCGTTTCCTCTGGCTGTTATCTGTGGTCTTGCTGCTGGATGCGTCGTTGGATACATCATTTACAGGTATGGACATGACTCTGTTTTCTGAGCTCGTACTAACCATTTTGACCAGAGGAGGAAACACTACATCCCTCCAGATCTTCCTCATCATCTCCACAGGTTTCTTGTACCTCGTTGCTGCTGGTCTCTTCAGCAAGGCCGTCTGGGCCTTCGAAATTCACGCCTGGAACAACATCATCGGCGGCGATGCAGCAGAAGTCGGCTCCGGCCCTGGTTCATACGACATCCACAAGAGTGTATGGCACGTCAACTGCTGCAACGCCGAGCTCAACGGTGGCGGTGGCTGGGGTATTTTCAACGCCATTCTTGGCTGGCAAAACTCTGCGACAATTGGATCTGTTGTTTCGTACAACGTTTATTGGCTCGTTGTCATTATCTGCTTCTGCTCCATGACGTACATGGAGCGATACGGCAACCTTGGGGTTTTTACACCTCTGACGACATGTTTTGGCCTTCGCAAAAAGACTGTCCCTGAGAAGCCGAGCAGCATTGACAATGAGCTTATGCCGTCGGGTGCAGACGACAAGACTGCTACGCCAGTTGTTAACAGTATTTAAACGGAAAGCGCCGTATAGTATTGTTAAGAAAGTAGTTGTAATAAACATAACCCAAATGAAAGAATGACAACTTTAATTGTTACTCTTAAATAAAATGTGAATCGTTGGAGAAGGTAGCTCGGCTGTTCCCCAACGACCCACCTCTAGTGCAAAAATTTGCAAAAGAAATGATCCGAAGATCGTATGTCGACCACGCCAGGAGTCGAACCTGGAATCTCTAGAGAGTTCAGAAGAGGGAGACCGAAATCTAGCGCCTTAGCCATTAGGCCACGCGGCCGATGCATTTGACAGAATACGAGCGCAGTATCTTGGTCCACATCCCATTTGCTGGGAACCAATGCCGCTGTCTCACAACACCAGTTACCTTTGCCAAGGTCTGCATCAATTCGACAAAGGTGCGACAACACCGATAGATCTCATCTCTCAAGATATCTCTCACATGGTATGGACAAGTTTTTGTCATGCCTCTGGGAGTCAGTGCTGTAACGAATGCTTGTATATGCATCACTACCACAACACTGCCGAAACATAGTAAGTAAAGACAAAAGTACCTATCTCCCCATCTTGTGTCACAACACACTCGTTTTACTGTGATTTGTCTAGCCTGCGGGCAATGACACTGGCTGTCATTGAGATCGCACGCAGTGAACAAGAATGGCAAACAGAAAAGAATGAACGGTCTCCTAGAGCTCCTGTTCAACTGACAACCCTACAAGGGCATGCAATAAAACTTAGGACCTCTATCCTAGGTGACAAAAAGCTTTAGGTACATATAGCAGAATTTAGTATAGATTTAGAGCATCTAAGACCAAACATTCTTAGCACCTCAATTCAACGTCAGAAGTCTTCTTGCATCCCGGGGCCCTACTAGCACTCCTCTGTTCGTGCCAGTGCCAGTGGCAAAGGTCACACAGAGTCAGTTTCCCTTGTTCTCCCATAGCCACCAAATTCTCAACACCTCTCCATCTTGATCTTGATCTTTCTTGATCCCCGCACCAACACACGCGATATTCAGACTTCACTTGTATAACACAACAAAGATCATCGCGAAAATGTTGGAGGAGCTCACTCCATGGGAGCCGCAAACTCGCATATCGAACTGCATCGAGGTTGACGACCTTTGTGTCTCGTTTGAGCGCACCATCCGCGTCCCCGACAATGGATCCCTCAACCGCCTTCCTCCTTCGCTGGGCAAGTTTCCTTTGTTCAAGACCGACGACTTTGGCGACAAACTTCCTTTGAGCATGGCCGAGAAAGGCGGAGTCTTCATCCCCATGTATCGTGAGTACTGAGAGTCATTACCTTACTACCCCTCGTCTAACTGTCAACAAAGAGCGCGAAGGCATGTGTATCAGCTTCGAGTCCGAGAAGCGATATGCGATCAAGATCTTCGCTGGAAACGTCAACGTCATCTCTGGTGAACCACGGATGCCCGATGCTGCGTTGGCTTATCGACGTCCGGGGCTCCCCTCGCAAAAGAAATCCATTCAAGACTACGTCGTCACTCCTCCTCAGCCAAGGATCGATGGTGTGGTTACCAAGTCTCAAGAGGTTCGACAGTTTGTCGCCATGCCTGTTGGAAGTGACCACTATGTCGAGGCACAAACGACTGACGAAAGACACACAGCATGTCTTCAGTTCGAGGTCACTCGACTTGATAGTCACGAAGTTGAGGAGCGAGCCATCAACATCATTGTCAGGGCACTGACAGGCAAGCCCTTTGCGATTAAGATCTCTAACCATGCCTTTGTCAAGGATATCCAACAGAAGATCCATGATCTCGAAGGTTTTCCTGTTGATAAGCAGCGACTGATCTATCGAGGAATAGGTCTCGAGGGTAAGTAGAGATTCATAACATCTCGTTATGTATTGTAAAACAAAGATTCCACTGCTAAAACACTCGATAGATGGTCTCCTGCTTAGCGACTATGGCATCGAAGAGGTTTGTCACCATGCATATCCAGACTTTACCAAAATCGTTCACTGACATATGCAACCGGAGTAGGGCTCAACTCTACTCCTAGCACTCAGGCTTTCTTGTGTTCATGGGCGTAATTGTTCGTGTCTTCCTTCTAAGTGCAAAACGGCGCCTCAGCCCGAGACTGGACAGGCTGAAATGGCTTTTCCCTTTGGTGGTGTTGTCCGCCAAAACATTGTCGACATCCCCAACGGACTATTTTAAGAGTCAACCGCGGTCTCCTTCAATGTTCAGATCCTCGACAGCGCCACTTTCACTGCCATCACTGGTCGCGATCCGCCTTCCACTCCAGTCTCAGCAGCAGTCTACCAAGAGCTTGGTCTCCCGTTCTATGATCTCTACGAAGAACCCAGCCGTGGCTCTGGTGGATTTTCTGGTCTGAAATCCATCACTCAGATTGAGGGTACTCCCGAGAAAGCATTGGAGAACCTCTCCCTCATTGAAGCCGAGGCTGGAGAACGGGCGCATGAATACGAGAATGGCAAAGGCGAAACTGGCGACAGTCCAGGTCATGCTACGGCTCAGAAGATGCATGGCGATACCGCTGATCCGCGATACCGCTGATCCGAAAGTGAGAAACACTAGGCTTCTCGACCCTCGAGCTCCTGATTCGTAGGTTCGATTCGCCTGGGACGTGGAGGCAGAGACTGATACAGAGATTTGATCTGTGGAGGAGCATATGGCCGCATGGCGGATACACACTGTTGTCTATGGGGATGATTGCTGCCTATTAGGTTAAGCTTTAGGCTACGAATACAGATAATAAATAACAATACAACTAAATCTATTCTAAATAGGTCTAAGGCAGTGCAAATGTAAAAAGGAATACCACAGCAGCTAGCTAGACAGTTAATTAACAATTACAAGTCAGTTTAACAGCTTGTCACTAACTAAACATGTTAGCTTACAGTATGGTAATCTCAAAACCCATCGGTTTGTTTTAGTTAGCATTATCTTGATTGGAGTAAAGGAGAAATACAATCTAATACAGCTTAAAGCAGTTACTAAAGGCACCTCAAGCATTATTAATAGCTTAGAGATAGAAGTTAGTTACTATTTAAGTATATCTTAAGCCAGTAATTAATAAACATTATTAACTAGTTAACTTAAACAGTTTTTATATATTCACCAAAACACATACATCCTATCCCTGCAGTTCTACCTGTTTCCATAGCATATTGCAGAGGCCATTATGCAGCCTTAAGTAATCCTGTTAGAAATCAAGCTAAATCCAAAAAGGAAGTAACTTACCTTGTATTGCAAAATTATTCAGGAACGACGCAGGCAACCGAACAACATCCAAACTTGTTATCGCACTGGGGAGACTTTACAAAAGAATACCCAAAGCCAGAAGGACATCCTTTTGGCATTTCCATCGAGCAGCCACGACTCTTGGGACCAACGTTGTAGAAAACTAACGGGGCAGCTTTTTGTGCAGGCAATGCCGCCGCGATAGCGAATGGGGCGTACAGAGTACAAGCGAGGAGGGCTGATGTGATTTGCATTTTAAGAAGATTGGGAGGTAAGTAGTTGAGAAGTTAAGAAGCTCAGAAAATGATGTGCTTGAATAAAAGCAGGAATTATGATTTCTTTTATAGATTTCAAAAGGTATCTTTCCCTTATGAGTAAATCGGTAAAGTAGAAATGTCGCTTTAATTCACCGCTCTTTTGTATTGCGAAGCCACATTAAGCTAACGAAATCTAGATGCTGAATTCTTAAAGCTACAGAGAGCTCATTCCGCCACATTTAACTTAGATTCTATTAACGCAACTGCAAAAATAGACTAGGCAAACGCTATAGATCCATCTTTTAAAATAAGTACAAGCTATTGATGCTAGCATACTATAGTTAACAGCCATTTTGGAAGATAGCCTAAGTTATTCAGCCAGCCATTAACTCAAGATGTCTTAATATAGGAAGTTTCTAGAGAGCTTATACTATATTAAACTTGGAAGTTTTAAGCGATAACCATAGTAGCTTCTGTAGCTGGCTAATATCTATTGGTGGAGCAATTGAAACTAGCTTGCATATTCGAGAGACCAGCCAGCCACTCTACCACTCTAAGCTCAACCTCAACTCAATCTGCCCATTTCTGCATAAAAGAGGCGCGCTATTGTATTGCACTGGATAGCACGTGTAACCAGAGCTTTGGGATGAGACGGTTAGCTTCGGAATCGAACATAGCGGGAAGCGTTAGGTATTAGACTCGGAATGCACCCTCAAGGCGGAATCGCTGTCAACTTCAGGTCCAAGCTACCTACAACCTGGCTCTGTCTCCTTTTCTTCTTCGTCGGCTCTGTAACCCCAGCTGATTCGATATTGTCCCTTTTCCTCTTCCTGATCTGTTTAGTTGCATAATTGTCTGTTCTTTCAGGCCAAGGGAGCGTGACGTCTGTTTTCCTCCTCTTCTCCCTCGTCTCAGAAATGCGCTTTCGGCAAGCTGCGGATGTCAATTCACTTTGTACACCATCGTCCTTCTTATCTATTTCCGTGTTGTCGCCCAAAGATAATAACAGGTCATTGTGTATCTTGGTAACTCTATTTGCGGCTTCTTAAGCATGATCCCTTGGTGTCGGCCACTTGTTGGCAAATTCTGCACCGTAGTTGTGACGGTTGAGTCTAACTGTGTTAAACTAAGCCGTGCTAGGTTTATTGTTAACAGATTGCATAAGGCATATGCATGTAAGATCACTGGCAACAAGGCCGCTAACATAGCTCTAGCACAGGTGTCTAAGCCCCCGTCCTTTGACATAAGTTTCCTATACAACCTTCCCATCTGCAGTCCGTTGATTCATTGTAGAGTAATTCACCTCTGTAACCACCAGGGACGAGGCACTTGAATGATCACTAGCAGGATACTTTTCCGCGGTATAACGATCGAGCTAGATATCATCAGACCATGTATCATAGTAGAAGCGAAAGACTTACCCAGCGAACGACAAATAGCCAGCCTACCATGGCAGCACTGACACAAAGCATGCCTATATAACCATTTCGCCAGTAAGGTGCATGATCAGCCGGGAACATGACGATACCCCAGAATGTCCACAGTAATCCATCACTTGCTGCCATTGAAGCCAATGTCACACTTCGAGCGGCATCATCTGCTGTACGGGCCAGGATGTTGCTCGACCAACCATACAGCAGAGGATTGATCCCGTACGCTGAGGCTGAGAGGTATAGTACTGTGAGGTTCCCTGCAACTGACGTTCCTGGAATTAGTAGTACGATACTGCATATGATTTGGATCAAGCAGATTAAGAACCCGAGGGACATTCGCCTGTTGTACCGATCCATAAAGAATGAGACAGAAAGCTCGGCTACAATGCCGACGGCGTGAGTGGGTATGGGGAGCGTATTGACTTCAGACTGTGTGAAGCCATCAATGTCCTTGCGAAACTTGAGGTACAGAAGCATAAGTCCCTGTACGACGTAAGACTGGAGCGCTGATCCGAGAACTGAGAAGACGCAGCAGACATAACTGCCCAACTCATTAGCACCAAAGCTACATAAAGAAGCAAATATTACTCACAGTAAAGGATGTCCCATCACTCTCTTAACAAGACTCCACGCCTGTATGTCATGACCGTCTTCCTTCTTAGGCGGTAATCGATCAAGCGCAAGTTGTCGCTCCTTCTCGCTCAAGTATGAAGCGTCCGTGTATTCAGGTACATCCGGAAAATAGAAGAAGCCAAAGACAGCAACAGGTAAAGTGATGATGCCGTCGATCAAAAACACCCACTGCCAGCCCTCGAGTCCGGCGTGGCCCTCCATTGACTCATGGATGGCAGCCATCATAGCTCCTGCAAACATCTTACCAACTTGACCTGCGACAGTAAACATGGCAGTTCGTTTGGCGATTTCGTTGGACTTGCTGTCAGATCGTCAGCTTTGATAGTGAAATGGGGAGGTATTAGACTTACTACCAAGAGCCCATGATGTAAATCGAGCCGGCATATGTACTTGCTTCAGCGAGACCCATCAGGAAGCGAACGGCGCAGAGTTGAGCATATGTCTTGCAAGCTGCACTAGCCATGGTGAGGCCTGCCCACACGACGACCATGGAAGACATCCATATTCGGGGACGGATCTTATGGATGATTATACTGCTGGGTATTTGGCCAACCAGCATACTACCCGAGCTGTCAGTTGGTCCTGGGCAGCAAAGGTTTGGGCGAGATCATACCCTGCTGAGGCCATGGAGAGGAGAACATTGTATTGGTTTCCACTCAGGTCGAGGGCTTCCTTGAGGCCGGCTACCTATCATACAGTCAGTCCAAGTCATTGCACGAGTTTCTTTGGTGGACTCACATATGCATTCGCAAAGGCTTGTCTGTCTGTGACTCCAACGTCAGAAGAGCGTCATGGATACTGCGATGAGGAGACGTACCAAGATGATTGAAAAAGAAGCTGAAGCAACAGAAAGTCTTGTTCCATTAGTTTCGAACCTGATTTCAAGTGAAGAGTGACCTACGAGAATAAAGAAATCTGCTCAGTTTTAGTTGACGTTCTCGTCCAAAGGATGGAGTAACTCACCAAGTTTTCGTATCAACCTCTTCTCCTCTTTACTCGTATCGCCCCAAAGGTAGTCAAGCACTAAAAGTCACCGATTAGCCAAAGTCTCCATCCATAACCGTTGCTGTAGCGTACTTGTTTCCTTGAATCGACCTCACTGCAGTTTACCAAAGATAGTTTGACAAAATGCAAAATGTGCAGCGGATCAAAGTTGACGTTAATAATGTCGACAGTTCTATTGGACCAATTCTTTTTCCAGTGGAGGACCCATCAAGGTTCACAGCCGATCGGTCGCTTACTGTTTTTAGACAATGCCAAGATCTAGAGCTGCTTATCTGATAAGATTCATAAGATATTGGACATATATTATATAAATACTATATTAGAATGAGATTCAGCCATTTTATGGGAGATGTGGCCGACAAGCTGACAACACAAGAACCGCCCGAAATGCCACGGCCGAAAAGCACAACCTCCAAAACACCATTACCAACCCAAACATCACATCACATCTAACTCCTCCTAATCCTCCCCCTCAACTTCGATCCTCCCCTTCCGCCCCTACCACCTCTAGTATAACACGCAAAACACCTCGAATCATAGTAAACAACCTCTCCCCCCCTCGGCCTCTCCACAATCTCAATATCCGGATAACGAGTACAACTTCCCTGCTCCTCTGCCGAAGCCGGCTCCACAAAGCTAATAAGCTCACAGTTGAACAGATCAAACTCCTTGCACTTTTGCGCGCAATCATCCAGGTACAAACTCTCCAAAACTTGGCTTTGGCCCTCTTTGGGATCGCCGCGTACGTTGCAGTTTATGTCTTCGGCTGGTTCTGAGATGAGCGTGTAGGCGGGGCATGATGATGTTGTAGTGGGAGCAGATGTGGTGGTGGTGGGTTTTGGGGTTGGTTTGCAGTTGGATGCGGTGACGCTTGCTACGAAGGTCGCGACGACAGCGATGGACTTTGTTGAAGGCATTTTGATGGCCGCGGAGAATAAAGAAGTGAGGAAAGGAAAGAAATGGGGTTGAATCATGGGGGATTCAGACTTAAGAACGTTGATGTCCAGAGCTAGAGTCAATAGTCTGAGGCTAAGACGACGCCACTGTCAATACGGAGTAGTTCCACGGCGATTAATTAAAGAATTGCATGGATCTGCATCTGAGATCTACTGTGCTTTGGGGACGAGAAAACCCAAGATATCCATCTAAATGATAAACTGAACCAGGTATAGCTCTCTAAAGTCGGGTGTTTTATTTCACTCTGGTGTCTTGAGCTGAACTCCATCGGTAATATCCTGATCCTGCAACCTCCTGTCCCTCATTCCTCTTCGACGCCTCATCCACCAGATCTCAACCCCAACCCCATCCATGACCATCTCAATCCTCTCCACAGCCCTGCATATAGCAGAGAAGCAGTGAGAAAAAGTGGTGTTCAAAAAACAACGAGTTTTTCAACAGCTATAAACCGAAGAAAGGAAGTCGAATGCATTCCGCACTCTTTCAAAAAAAAAAAAAAAAAAAAAAAAAAAAAAAATGCGAGTATCGTCAGCGTAGTGGTGTGTGTGTCATGTCACTGTATAGGTTAGTAGAACAAGTTCGGGTCGTGGTGAATAAATTCGTCGTCCAATTCTAGGCCACTAGGCCGATGCGTGAGCGCCTTTCAATGGAAATGTAATCTGCGCCAGTCCCAAAAACAACAATCCCCCTTCATCACGGCGTTACTATACACAATGCAAGGTGAATAACAACAAAAAAGAAATGCGAAGATCATGACGTCTTCCAAGCCAGATAAAACCTCCCCCGTCTAAATGTCCATAACCGGCAAAAAGACACAAAAAACTCCAGCATCAGATAACATGCACAACCGATTTGGGGGTATCAATATGGGCGTTTTGATCGTGTTCAGGGAAAGTAGGATCAGGAAGAACAAGGTCCGATATGCTTCTCGTGTACGTGGCGGAGGAAATCACGCTGCATTCTGAAAGAGGAGTAGTCGCCTTTGAGAATCACTTCGAGGATGTTGCCCTTGTTGGGATCACGGGCAATATCGTCCATTCTTTCGCGTAAGTGTTTGAACGCCTCTTTGAAGCGGTCGAGGATCGCTATGGTGTTGGATGAGCCGCCGGAGATGTCGTTGCCTGAGTTGTTGGGGTCGATGATGGATAGGCGGTCGTAGTTCTTGTACGTGAGGCTTCGGACCTCGGACTGGGAATGTTAGCAAGAAAAGCAACGGCAGAGAAGTGTGGCGAGACATACCTTTCGGATGTACCCAATCGGTCTGGTCAGGGAGATGGCGTTGGTGTCGTGGCGGAATTCGCGCCCGTAGAGGTGGAAGAACTCGAGAAGCATCTCGCCGAGATGATGCTCCGGAATGAGGTTTCGACTTTGGACCTGTGGCATAAGCTGCAACATGCTGACAACCAAGCAAATCACTGTGAAACCACCGATTCCTCCATTCACAGGCTCATTCAGACCACGCATGAGCAGGAAGTGTTTGATCACAGTCACCAGGATAGGCATCGCAGGATACTGGGCCTTCCACTCAAGAAATGTGTCGACAGCGTTGACACCACCCAAGTTCTCAAATGATACATCGACCTTGAGACCAGTCTGCTTGTCAACGTATTTGACCAGCGGCACTCTAGCGTGGGCAATAACCTCGATGGAGTGTTGGTCGGCTACGTGTTGGCTGGTGAGAAACTTCTGGAACTTGTACAGCCAGCTCTTTGCTGACAGGTATGTCGGGGGACCGCCTCGCATGAAGCTTGCGGAGCACACGACCAGATCCATGTCTGCGGTGGGGAGGTAGAGGCCGGACATGAAGGAACCAAAGGGGTGGACGGAGGCGCTCGCGAAGTTCCTTCCGTCGCGTCGCATCGCCTTTCGAAGGTTCTCGACGAGGTTGTCGCGGATTCGCTGTTCGAAATCGCGGGGTCTGACGTATTCGTAGAAGTCGATGATCTCCTTGTGTAATCTGCAAACGTTAGTCCGAGCACAGGAGCGAGGGGGAACCTTGGCCAGCAATGCGACTGGTGGGCGGTAGAGAGGATGCTGCACTTACCGGAATGGCATGTTCATGGTAGCAGAGTGATCGACAGTGTCCCAAGGGCATGGGTCCTCCGTTGCCTTCGGCTGCCAACTGGGCAAAAGCGCACCCTTCGAAGGTTTCGTCGTCGCCTTCTTCAACTGTCCATAATCGGGAGGCTTGATCTCATCATCAGCAGTTCGCTTACGAGATCCAAGTGGATCATTTCTTCGTGCCGTATCCAAAGTTCCATTAGCAGGCGCCCGCGGCTTCTCGGGCAAACGCGCAGTCTCAGCTTTCGGTCCAGAGGGCGCGGTCGGAGGCGGTGGCGGTGGTGGTTCACGCGGGGGAGGCGGCGGTGCTTCCTCTTCTTCTTCACTGCTCTCTTCATCTTCTGTCAGGTCAAACGAGATAAAGTCCTCGGCTTCGGTTGAAGCAGCTAATTTATCCGACTGGTCTTCCACGCGCGCTTTTCGGATCAGCTTGACCATATCACGTTTCTTGCGGGTGCTCTCGTCGGGGCATGGGAGGGCGGTGTAGGGATCGGGATTTGACCACTTAGGTGCAGCATCGCCAGATTCATCGTCTCCTGTTTTAGCACGTTTCTTTGAAGGTCCTTCTGTTTCGGAGGATGAAGAAATGTCCATTTCGAGCTCATCGTCGTCTGATAGCTCTTCGACATCGCGGTATTTGGCAGCACCTTCTTCTCCAAGTCGCTCCTCGGGCATATTCGCAGTTGCTCCAGATACCAAAGCGCGTTCGGACGGATGAGGCGGGGGTTGCCACTTCCTTCCTCCTCTGCCCCGACCTCGGCCACCACGACCACCATCGCGACGCGGCCCTCTCCTATCAGATGGTCCACGGTAATCGTTCGGGAAATCAGGCATGCCAGCTGGCTTGTCTACACGAAAGGTAAAGTCGCCCTGCGGCACGCGCGGGCGGTATGAATCGGCGTGGTCATAATTGTCGCGGGGCGGCGGGCGAGGAGGCAGGTCGTACCTGTCGCCGGGTCGATAGCTGTCGGCTTCGGGACGGAGAGGGCGATCATTTCTTGGACGCGAGTTGCGCGGCCTGTTGTTGCGCGGAGGCATTTTGTGTGGTTGGGGATGCAGATATTCTTTGTGCGGTGGAAGAAACGATGATGTCGCGAAGGAAAAAAAGATCCTTCTTGCGCGAATGGTTGACCCGCACTAAACCTAAATGAGGCAGAGGCGATCTTGGAATTGTTAGTCAGCATGCTGCGTCACTGATTTTTGCGCTACCCTAGAGAAGCATGCAAGAAGTCGAAGGCAGGAAAAGGTTGTGCTGTCGTTGATCAGTGATTGATATAAATTAATTAGTGGTCCGTCGCTATGGTGTAGCTTGGTAGATTCGTCTTCTCATCTAGTCTATATATCTTGGTCTGTGTTTGTCCAATTTTGAAGCTCATTCTTTCTTTGTCCCCTCGGGGTCATAAGCTGACACTTCAATCTCACAGTACATGGTCGGAACACCAAGTTGCCTCACTCCAATCTGCGTCCAAATGACCTTGTGATTAGGCATCCACTTTTTGTAATTCTCCGCCATTCTCTGCCCAACTTCAGGCGTGATTTCCGTGTGATACGAGTTCACTCTGAAGACCTGCTCCCAGCCTTTGCCACCAGCTGCCTTTAACGCCTGGTCCACATTTTCGAAGGCCAAGTCAATTTGCTCAAGTTGAGTTTCTGCAAAGACTAGGTCGCCATCTTTAATAAAACAGCCGCCTGAATTTATTTGTTAGTATTTGTTGGTGAGAAATTGGAGGGGCGTGGTGATGTACCTTGACCGCTGAGCTGAAGTTGATCACCGACACGGACGGCTTGGGCGTAGTTGAGGAAGTTGGTGAGAAACTCCCCGACGCCTTCGTAAGTGTAATTCTTGAGTTGTGACATGTTTGGGGATCGTATTAAGACCTTGACAAAGTTTGATGTTCGTGCACTCTAGAATTGGAGTGATTGAGGTGCTCAATTGATCATGGCTTACTCTGTCATTTATACTCACTCTTCACCCTCGGTCGCATCATGCAGAGTAAGACTTGCAGGATGATATGCGTCCATAACGTTGTAATAACATTGATATAACGTTTTCCGGCTTAACTCATTCCATATCTGAGTAAGATACACCCATAGTCGGTTCAATGAGCATGATTATCTTCAACCGCCGACCAACAGCTTGTCTGTTGGACATCCACTACTTCTCGCCAAGACGGTGTAACAAAGAGGTGGGCATGACAAATGCAGCAGAAACGGAACCATTCAGCGTCCGGTTGGGCGGACATTGGGCGATCTTCATGATGATTATGCTTAAATCATCTCGTCAGATCTTAGCCTCTTGGCTTTCGCTCCACCATATTCGTCAAGCTTCTACTGTAACCCGCTCATCTCTACTTAATTATGTCCATTTACTGACTCTTCTTATTCTTGTTCCTCGCCTTTGCAGCCGCCAACTCAGCATTAACCTTCTCAATCGCCTCCCTCGCCCCATCCCACTTCATCCTCTTACCCTCCCCATCAAACACCCTCCACACAAACGGCGTAAAGATCCCATCCACCAACATCTTATACAAAGCGCGATCACCCCACCACAGCTTCCATCCTTTCAATCCCCACCCGAGATGCTCGTACACCTGCGACCCAGCTGCCTTGTCAGCCCACGCAAGCCAGTCAGCCTGTCGCAACCACCCAGGCGACACGCTGCCCTCGTTGGCGAGCTTGCAGATCAACTCGTGCTGTTTGTCCGTGGCGCGGTTCATCTCGTCAACTGAGGGGAGGGGAGAGTTTCCTTTCCAGATCTGTGCGATTGCCATGGTGCAGAGATCGCTGATGGGGAATGCGCTTGTTGCGACGAGGACATTGCCCATGAAGGCCAGTGAATCTGGGTGATCGAGCGACAACACGTTCTGGTAAAGTCGTGGAAGCGGTTTCCCACGAGATCCGGTTGCTTCTGCCCATTTTGGCGTTGTGTTGCGCGTGGGATCAACGCTCGGGTCTAGGAGGCCGAAGTCTGCCTTGTATCCAGTGCACCAGATGATCGTGTCAACATCCAGACGCGTTCCGTCCGTGAGCTCAATCTCTCTGGGCCCCGTGACGCGCTTTATCTTTGGAATGCAGGTGATGTCGCCCGACTCGAGCAGAGGGATGAGGTTGTCCGATATGACAGGCAGAGTGTGCAGGACGGAATCTGCAGGAGAAAGACCCCATTCGGGCCTCATCTTGAACGCGTTGTCCTGCATTTTCTTGCAGATGGCGTTGAAGATGATTTCGTACAGACGAGGAAATTTACTCTCGAACATTCCCATAAACGCCATTGTGCGCGCCGTGAGGGTGTGATCGAATGGGATGCCATCGCGCTTTCGTGGGATCTGCGACAATGAGCAACGCGACTAGGAATTGACTATAGGCAACTCACCACGATAGCACCGTGACTACGAGATAGCCATACTTTTTCTGCATGGCCACAAAGAGCTGCGGCTGTGTCTGCGCCCGTGTTGGAGACGCCGACAACCACCACTCGCTTGCCCTTGAAGAGCTCAGGCCTGCCATCATCGTCAGTCAACCTGCGGATCAATAAGGGTGGTAGTGACGCACCGTTTGAAGGCGCGAGAATGCAGAACCTCGCCTTCAAATTGTTCCATGCCGTCGATGTTGGGAATATGAGGACGATTGTTTCCGCCCGTCGCCATGACGACCTTGTCGAAATATTCAGGCTCGGAGCCCTGGATGTCTACAACCCAGCGGTTACCCTCGTCATCGCGTCGTACCTTTTCCACCGATACGCCTAAACGGAGCTTATCGCGAAAGTTGAAGTGGTCCACGTAGGACTCAATGTACTCTTCCACTTTGGCGGACGGGCAATGGCTTGGTGTGGAGTCTGGGTATGGGAAGTCTGTGAAGGCAGCCTGCAATAGTTAGCATTTTTGGTGAGACATGAAGTGAATAAGATAAAGTAAGTACCCTTTCCTTGGAGATGTTGATGATGGTACCTCAAGCATGTCAGCGACACATCGTGTACTGCTCTATGTTGTGTGCTTACTCGGTAAGACTGATGTCTTGTCTTGCTCGGTGTAATGCCAAAGACCTCCGACATACTCACTACGCTCGAATCCAGTTACGTCGAAACCGACCTCGAGCATATTTTTGACAGCGACGAGGCCGGCGATGCCTGGATTGTGTCAGTGCCGTCCTCAATTGAGGTGAGGTACTCGAAATACCCACCGAGGCCGATGACAGCCACCTTTTGAGGCTGCTTATCCATGTCTACTTGGACTTGAGCACTACAATCTGGACGTAGATTGACAGCAGCATCTCGTCTTATAAATATTCGTTGTTATGGAACGCCCGGAATCACCTCAGCTGACAGGCAGTGACAGCACAGACCCCATCAAGGTCGGCAGTCAGCACAACGATGCATTCCGGCCTAGAGCACTAGCCTGTTAATAAACTTTGTACCTCGTCAAAATTAACCTTCACATCCGAACATCCGTTGGTGTTTCTGTGAGAAGCGTCCGCTATGTTTTATGTGAACAAGGATGTGAATTAATTGTAGCATCATTTCTGCTCAAACATTGTTATGAAGCATCTCGTATCTCATTTGAATGGAAGCAAAGTGAGGGACTTTGAGCTCGTATTGGCGGAATTGATACCGCAAACACGCCACCAAGAGTTTAATGGCTTGGATCTAATGCGCGATGCTGGAGAGAGATCAGATCGATTAGATAATACGCAATGTTCTTACTGGTCCAAATGCCGAGCGAACGACATGCTGTGCGCTATGACCTACGAGCCGGCGTGAAGTCGATCCGACGACCGACTTCGGATCATCAATGGGTCCTCGGGAGGGCAAGAAAGAAAACAGCAGACCTTGACATACAGTGTTAAAATAAATTCAGCAAAATACATACTAAAATCATGCTAAGTGGCCTTCGTCTTTTTGTCATTTGGGATCAAGAGCCTCAGTTTCCTCTCCTTCCCTTGAGGGTTACGGAGTACATTGCATCGAGATACCAAGAAATATGTCTCGATGCATTTCTGTTACAAAATATTCTTCAATGGTAATTGTTTTCCGATTCATAAATAATATGCAAACTAAGATCTATCTGGTGAACATAACTCTCAACTACAAACCTTAACTGCTAAAAACACATTTAGCTAAGAACTTGGATATTATACCACAATGGATAACCGATTGCGTCATATATAGATGCTTTCCCCATCATCCTCGTTAATTGCATTTTTGTACACTTCAAAAAAAGTGTAAGTCTGCAACAGACATCCTTCTAGATCCTTGCCCACAGCTTGGTGAAGGTCCCTAGAATAAGTCCACGGGCTACTATAATCGACACCGCTGCTGCAACGATAATGCCGAGATAGAGGTATGCCAGAGTCTGTGCGCCCGCTTTCTCCAACACAACGCCGCTCAAAGGGTTGCCGATTAGCAGCGCTACTCCTACAAGCAAGTTGGTAGAACCTGAGCCATTGTTAGTTATATTCCTAAAAGCAGTTGATGAGATACATACCATAATACCTTGCAAAATCCTTTGGATCGCATGTTCTGGCGATGCATAGTGGAGCCACTGTGTAGAAACATCCCGAGAGGAAACCCCAAAATGCTGCGAATATGTAAAGAAATGTTGGTCCGCCAGGTCTACTGCCTGTAGTGCAAGGGGCGAAGATGAGGGACATCAGAATGATGATTACCACCATTGTGCCGACCATTATGTTGATCCCTCCGATGTGATCGCTTAGAATGCCTATGATTAAGCGGCTGAGGCATGAGGTCCCGCCTATGACCGAAAGGAGCATGAATCCGCCCTGGGCAGTCATACCAACGCTGGTTGATATAGCTGGGAGCAGACCGCCTACGCCACCATTGACAAACTCCATCAGGAAGAGGCTGCAAGACACAAAGATGAAGCTGGAACTCTTCCATGCCGAGAGATCAAATGCCGAACCTAGATTTCCAAATGTGTCAAAGTTATCGGTCAATACGACGAGTCGATCGAAGGGTAGAAAACAGAGGAATCCTATACTCGTCGAGGAGGCAATGACTATCGCCACGATCCTCATGGACCAAACCCAACCAAGATTCTCAAACGTCGACTCAAGAACAAGTGGAAAGATGGTGGCGCCAAGGGAAGCTCCCGTCACAGCGATGCCCATAGCCAAGCCCTGCTTACGAGCGAATAACTTTCCCACTACTCCAACAGCAACAGTGCAGTTGATGCCGGCGCCGATACTGCCAAAGACACCAAAGCATAGCATGAACTGCCAATATGTTTTGCACTGCCCCATTATGAGAAAAGTGGCTGTTGAGAAGGTACCTCCGACTGCACTTAGGAGTCGAGGGCCGTAGCGGTCGAGCAGGGTTCCGTAGAGGAAACTGGGGATGCAGGCGAGGAATAGATATGTACCGAGAATCCAGCCGATTTCGCTGTTGGTATAGTTTTTGAGTTGGCAGGTCTTGAAATATGATTGGATTGTGCCGAGAGAGCCGCTAAAACCTGGGGTTTGGTGTTAGTCAAATGTGATAGGGAGGAGGGAGTGAGACAGCATCTGAGGAACGACTCGAGTTGAGACAATTCCATCAGATGTTTTTTGATGCAAAAGGGGTGATGTGAGACGTACCAGCGGAGGAAAATAGAAAGAGGAATGAGCCAAAGACGCAGAGCTTTGCACGCCAGTCTGACTCGTGGTTTATGGGGAATGGCCTTGATAGGTGAGACAAGGGCTCAATGGATGAGGACCGAATGGATAAGGACCTAAGGGACGAGGGCCTGTCGGGTGAGGGGACAATAAGCGAGGGCCTATTGGCGTCCGCAATGTCGTCTTCTAAAGAAAGATCAACATAGGGGAAAGCAGTCTCAAAGGTGAGTGAAGGGCTCTTTTCCCGACCCAACGAGTCGGTGTCGTCGTGACGAACCATTTTTGTGAATGATATGCTGCGACGAGAATAAAATGGGTTGCATGTTCAAGTCCAAAAACCGACCTTGCGGCTGGTATATATATATGTTCCTCTTTATCTTGACTTTGGAAATAGGAAGTTTAACCAATTCATCTTGAAAGCTTATAATTTCTGAGCGAGAGGTATGAAAGTTAATGGGGTTCTCTTCACCTTGAGTGGAAGCTTTAGGCTTTTGACTTTTATGAATCACGTCTGATAAGACTTTTCAGCGAGTAAGTTTTAGGGAAAATGAACGCATTTTCTTTTATGTTAAGATTTTGCGGACATTTCGTCTTGTCTGGTCTTGATGGAAACCTCTCTTATTAAGAACTACTCTAAGTTTAGTGCGGTTTAGCTAAATTCAGCAAATATCACCAAAAGCTGTCTTGTGGCATTTTGTAATGGCTGTAAAGTTGACGCACTCATTCTGTAGTCTGAGCTTTACCTTATTTCTGAGCAACGACCCTGGTAAAGGCCAAGTCCCTAAACGTGAGTGAGTGGATGTCAAAGCTAAAACGAGTCTGACGTTTTCAATCAACCAACCACCCGAATCTCACCATCTGACCAATCACATGACCCCATCAAACCACTCAGCCCGGAAACTACGGCATCATACTTTTATCGTCATCAACACCAACACCAACATCATGACAAACCCATAGTCACCGCCTCACGACATGCCACCTCTAAGCGAGACCATCCGAAATGGCATCTCCGACTCGTTGGCGCGCACTCAACTCTGGCTCAACACGCCTAATGGCCGTGGCGTGCTAAAGTGCACCGTTGCCTACACCATCGCCAGCCTTGCGACTTTTGTACCGTTTCTAGCGAATTTTCTGGGCAAGCCGGAGGGTAAACATGTTGTTGCTACTATTACGGTGTATTTTCACCCTGCGAGGTCGGTGGGGTCGATGATTGAGGCTATTCTCATTGCTGTTGTGGCGGTTGCTTACGCGGAGACGGTTTCGCTGCTTTCAATGGCCACTTCTGTATTTTTCGGGTCAACCATGCATTTGGTGACGCTATCACATGTTTTGGTTGTTGTGGTCTTTATCGGTGGTGGGTTTGGGTTCATGGGTTGGGTGAAACAAAGGATGTTGAACCCCCTCGTCAACGTTGGCAGTACCCTTGCCGCTCTCGCGATAATCGGTGTCGTGACCAAAGAAAGCCACGTAATGTCGAACGTATTCTCTAATGAGAAGGTACTCCAGGTGTTCAAGATGCTGGTTATGGGCATCACGACTACCACGGCGGTGAACTTACTGCTCTGGCGAACGAGCGCCCGCACGTCACTGCGAGAAACGATGAATCGAGTCTCGATACCGCTGGGAGATATGCTATACATGATCACCAACAGCTTCCTCAGCGGGTCTGAAGAGGGGCTTGTATCGGATGGATTCACGGCGGCATCCACACATTATGCGAAGTCGTATGCTCAGATGATGAAGGATATGAGAGAAGCCAAGTTTGAGCATTATTTTCTTGGACACGAAGAGATTTACGAGCATGAGAGGACTGTTGCAAGGTCTATGGAGACGTTGGCACAGGCGCTAGGTGGTTTGAGGAATGCGACCAACACTCAGCTTGAACAGCTCAAGCATCCAAAGCCGCTCAGCCCAAAAGTATCGGGATCGGGAACAGCTTCACCGAATACGGCGCGCCAGCTGTTTGAGCAGTTTAACGAATCGATCACCATGTCTATGACAAGCGTACGCCAGAATCTCTGCAGAATTCTCCATGAGCCTCAGTTCGGACAGCCGCCAAGCTACGAAATCAACGTTGACGAAGATCTACGGCGCAACTTGATGGACTCGTTGAGCACATTTGACACCGCGAGATCAGATGCATTACAAGGTCTCTACGACCGAATAGAGCAGATGGCTTCATCACACGAATCAACACGCGCTAATCTCGAAGAAGTCGCTGCTGCTTGTGGCCACTTCACCTTCAGCCTTCAATCTTTCGGCGAAGACGTTCTTCAGTACCTCGATGTTCTGGATGATCTTGAGTATGTGATTATACGCAAAAGTCGAAGTTGGAGATGGCTGCTCTGGTGGAAGACTGGTGCTGAAGAAGATCGGAATAAAGCGATCAGACTGTTTGAGTCTGCGGAGGCTGATACGTTGATGCGGACGAGGCAGAGGTCTGTTAGTGTACCTGATGGCTCAGCTGCTGTTCCTGCGCCGGTGGATTTGAGGACTTGGTATAATGCGCCTGATCTGAATAAGATACTGGTTTGGTTCTGGAGAAACCTCTCTGCGCTTTTTAAGAACATGGCACGAGATGATAGTAAGTTTCCTCTTCCAGAGAGCAGGAAAACATCAGGCCTTGATATGAGTGATCAAAATAAACCCAGCAAGAGGTATCATAAACTTGGCAAAGGTATCCTAAACTTATGCCAAGTTAGCCTGCTTTTTAGGATCAAGGTCCTGAGTTTTCTTTCCTCTCTTAGCCCTTATCTCCAATCCCCCACTCGCTAACTCCAAGCAGTTCAGTTCGGTCTCAAAGTTGGAATAGGAGCCGCCCTATGGGCGATGCTAGCTTTCCTCGAAGAAACGAGAGAGCTATACACCGAGTGGCGCGGTGAATGGGGTCTTCTGTCCTTCATAATCGTGTGCAGTTTCACAGTCGGAGCTGCCAACACCGTCAGCCTTGCTCGTTTCATCGGTACACTGTTTGGTGCTTTGTTCTCTGTGATCAACTGGAAGATAAGCCATGGTTACGCCTTGGCTCTAATTCCTCTCGGCTGGCTGACGAGTTTCATCAACTTTTACCTTGTTATTCAGCATGGCAAGGCTTCCTTGGGGAGGATCAGTCTTCTTGCTTACAATGTTTCTACATTGTACGCGTACAGAGTGAAGAGGAAGGCGGATGGGAATGATACGACGGAAGATGGACAATTCAGCCAACCTGATATCATGGAGATTGCAAAGCGTCGCGCTATCGCTGTTACAGCTGGTATTATCTGGGGTCTGGTCGTTTGCCGAGTCATATGGCCCATCTCCGCGCGCCGGAAGTTCAAAGAGAGCCTTTCAGTTCTTCATCTGCAGATGGGTCTGATATGGAAACGAGGGCCCCTCACCGTTCTCTTTCGCAGCGAAGGCTCTCAAAGCTATCTTAAGTCAGGTGAACAAGCTGCCTTGCAAAGGTATGCTGCAAACTTGGATAGCCTGAGACTAACCGCCGCTTCAGAGTTCGAGCTACGGGGCCCGTTTCCCATGGAAGTCTACGGTCGTGTTCTGAAAAGCACTATGCGTATCCTCGATGGCTTCTACAACATGAGTCTCGTTGCATGTCGAAAGGGTCATCTCACAGAAGGTGAGAGGGCATTGCTCGAATATACAGCTCGTGAGCGCGCTATTCTGTGCGATCACATTTGCCAAGCTTTCCAGGTCGTTGCCAGCTCAACGATGCTGGAGTATCCGTTCGCCGACGCTACACCAAGCATTGTATCAGCACGCGAGAACTTGCTGAGCAAGATCTTCGAGTTCAGAAAGGAACACCCGAGGAGATTAATCAACGAAGGTGGTGAGAGTAGTGATTCACATGATCTGCTCGTGGAGGAGAAAGACTATGCACTGCTTTATGCGTACGCCCTTGTCACAGGACAGGTTGCAGATGAACTGCGGATGATCGGAAAGGAGATAGGGAGTCTGTTTGGTGTTTTGGACGAGGATACCCGGCTTTTACAGTAATAGAGACAGAAATCCACGGGGTAATATATTTAAAGGAGCTAGCATTTCATTTGCACATCTTTCCAATTTCACAAATACTACACGCCGCAAGGATAATTTATTCACAAACAGACACTCTCATTCTGCTGTATATCTGTCACAACCCTAACATAAAACCTGAATAACTCAAGCCAAAACATAGATCTCGACCTGTCAATAAAACCCAAACACGCAGTGACCTCCAACTATATCATTTCTCCAAACCCAAGCTACCACCGCCCGGCGACCTCCAAACCTCGCTCGAGCCTCGGAAAGCTCAACTAAAAAAGGAACTCGGACTCAGGAACAGCACCCACTGACGAAAGGCGATCAAGGGCCAAGAACCTCGAGCTGGGTTGAGCCATAGAAATACTCCACGAAGCTCATGGCATGCAGTCCTTGATCTTGGAGGTTCTTCAGCACACATCGAAATAAGACATCCTGATTCGGAAGGCCGTCATGAAGCAAAAAAGCAACATCGGTGCAGTGATTTCCCCCATCACTCGATCTCTTTATCGAAACGAATTTACCTTGAGTTAGCTTGTGACTCATTCCATCGAGAATCTTAAGAGAGCTCTTCCAGTGATTTGGAAGCACGATGCCATTACGAGGGATAGACGCATTCCGCGCAGGGATATCAGTGTTGCGCATAGTAAGATCATCCAGGAACCCGTCAAGAAGATGGAGGCTGATGAGGCCTTGTCGCTCAAGTTCTCGGTATACACCTGGCAATGAGTCTTTCCAAGCCCAGAAGTGCACAGGATGCCCGTATTGAGCAGCAAGTTTGACTGCAGGTCTCATGTCGCTGTCACCAGAAATAACGGCGAACACAGCAGACTGCTTGTCCTTTTGAGAACTGACTGCTTGTGCTGACATGACGCTGACAAGGGGCTTTGGGATGAAGTCCACGGCGCTTCTTGTTCTCAGCCTCACCACTGATTCGGAAGTTGGACTCGTCCAAGTAGACGAAGAACCGGACATTTGGGTCAGGTGGGGTGCCCGAAAGGCCAACATTGTGAGAGTTTGGCATGTTCCTCAAGCCGAGAGACACGAGAGTGATGTAGAAATAGAATGAAGATGGGTTGATATCACAGAATCGAGTACGAAAGTCTATGAGAAAACCACAGTGATGAGTGAGAAAGGTTCAAGATGAATTAGCATGGAAAAGGTTGCCATAAGAGCGCATTTATAGTTATCTCAAGCAACGGCGAATGTACATCATGACCTTGGTTCATGGGCATAACGTGAACCCTTTAGTTCTTGGTGAAGAGAGTGATTGATCATTTCTCATAGGCTTGTAAAAGGCCCTTTGTTATGAGTTGTGGCAGAGCTGCATGATATGCAGCTGCGACAAAGAATATTAAACCTCAAGAAGAGCGGCATATTAGAGAATGCCTTTTAGTTCTCTCCATTCAATTAGCCAGTACTAAGCACTTTAATACTTCACCAACTTCTGCTGTAGTTCCATCACAAAGACTACAAAGCAGCTGAGCAGCAGATCTATAATTCTTGAGTCGTGAATGTGGTATCATGGAACGTATTTTCTTGCTTTAAGTCAGTCTCTTTGTTCATATTCTGCATGCATGAGATAAGTCGCATATGCCCCCCCATAAGAGCTTTGATGGGTGTCAGGGTCTATTCTTACGAAGAACTGTATTACCATGCAGGTCGAACAAGGAAATTGAGTATATAGGCTGCCATCTATGCAGTACCTCAGTTCCAGGCTCCGTGGCATACATGTCAATAGCGATCTGTACCTTCTTGCGAGAGTGCCAAGTGAATATTAGCTTAGCTAATGATGGCTGACTGTGGAGTAACGCCCGCGGATTTCTGCATCGGTCCAAGCTTATGTCTAAGGTTGAACTTGAAGTTGCTAAAACACATAATAAGGACACGATATTCACCTGTCATTGTGAATAAAACCTGGACAAGTGGCAGAAATTCACGACTTAAATTTTAAGCGGAAAAAAGGGTTAATACAGTCTTAGAATATCTTGGGGTAATTTGTGGATCCGGGTGTCTGTCGTAAGATAAATTATAGCCAGATGGATTGTGATACGGTTCAGGGATCGACATTGTTTGTTAAGCTTTAACCATAATGCTATTACACACGCGCTGTCACCAATATATGACCTCGTTCATTTATTCCTTATGGAATAGCAATGGATGTCGTATAATCGACGGCAGATAAAAATAGCAAGAATGAAGTTTAGTACTCAAACTAAATGAGAGCGTGAGGTGTGCTGGCTTTCCCGTAATATTTCATATTACTGGCTGTCGAGATCGGCGGGACGATTAGTAGTGACTCGATAGAAAGGAAGGTTAAGGTGATGGAGAGTTAAACTCGAAGAACAGTTGTTGGTTTTAATAAACAAAAGAGAATAAAGTCCCTGCTTTGCGTGTTGTAAACTGTACAGCATCACCAGCCTGATATCCCTCGACCCTTTTGTTCTGTATTCTAACGGCCTGAGGAGCCAACCTGGCACGAGGCCTCTAAGGTCACCGGCAGCGGTGGTTCCTGAGTAGGAAACGGCCGAGCAAGAACGGCAGTACCTGGGCCGTGAGACTGAATAGTTGGAATTCTTTCGATAGCAAGTAGCTCCGAGATAGCCTAGTGTTCTGTTAGGTTGCACAAAAGTCCGGTGAGAAGTGTGAACTTAACTACTGGTCTCCGGTTTAGCATTCGACGAGGTGCCGCTGGTAGATTGAATACAGGTGTGTAGACAAGAGCCTCTGCAACGTTTGCACGACTACAGCAGTTAGTTCCGGCTGGTAAATAATCAGTTATAGCTAGAACATACCAAACTGGGCAAGTTATAGATCGCTCCAGAAGCCATGGGTCAATACATCTAGGATGGAAGCGATGGCCACATGGTAGAGAACGAGTCTGCGTATCTTGTTCAAACTCATTAATGCAGATGAGACAGCCTGGCGCGCTCGCTTGTCCCAGGCAATTGTCAATTTGCTTCGAAGCATCAACTTCAACCGCTACTGGCTCTCGATACCGATCAATCGGCATCAAGCTCAAGGCGTGCGGAGCGAGGCATATTTTCCCTGCCCTCTGTGGCACTGGGACATCAAGTTGATAGCTCTCTGGCCTATGGCATCCCCTATTGCAGAAGATGAAGGGTGCGATTAGTACAAGGCCAAATGCGATAATGCCTAGAATGATGAAAATGACCGAAGGTTTATGATGCTCGCCATTGCTTTCTCTGGCAACTAGGTTTGGCGTTAGAATCATACCTGAGAAAGCAGGAAAAGCACGGCGATGAGGGAGTTGCTTGTGTTGGGTAGTGGGATAGCGTGGAGGGCCCAGATATTGGGATAGGCCAAGGGGCCACCCACCCATAAAGGCTAAATATTCCCTCATACATACCGACTCTGCACGGCCAGAAGAGCCATCCGCGGCTATAAGCAAAGGGTCCAGAACAGACCAGGGGTCATTTTATCCTTATCCTTAATTGGCCTGCCAGAGAAAATCCCGCATCTTCTATGGAGTAAACTACCTCGCTAAAGAGCCGAGGGTCAGCTCAAATGAGAAGCCAAGCATTCAGCTACTAGGAAAGCCCGCTTGGTACGTTCTTGGCAATAATGAAATGTCAGGGAAATTTGAGAATGCATGTGATTTGACCTACTCGAATCAAATACCTTGTCAACAGCGCCTTAGGATATCGTGAGTCATCGATGCGCCCGTCAAGAACCCTGCTGCGGGCGCTTCTTCTCACGCAGACGTGGGATTGAGGCGGTGCCGGATCCCGGTGATGATACCATCTTGGCGATAGGCTGAAAACCGTGAAAAGTATTTCTGCTAGCCATTACGTTTCTTATCAAGACGGCAGTTGGTGTAAGCCGAGAAAATCCAAAGCACCTTGGGTAGTTTCGTCCTCTAAGGTATATTACATACGGAGCATAGCAAGAATATTTTGCATGGAACTTGGACCAAAGCCTCTACTGCAACACCTCTTCGATCTCCTAAATCTCTCGCCTTCTCAATCCGAAAATGGCTCAAGCTAAGACTGATGTTCATGCCGGTGATGCATTCGTCGGCATTGACGACGATGAAGAAAAAGCCCGGGCCATTGCAGAAAATGATCTGCAAGACCCTCGCAAGCAAGCAAGTAACTTTGATCACCCAAGCGTCGAGGCGTCGCTGATTTCGATCGCAATAGACTTATAGGGGAATGGTACTTCTGTGGCTCAGCTTCCAAGCTACAGGCGTCATCTACGGTGACATTGGTACCTCGCCTCTTTACGTCTACTCATCCACCTTCTCATCTCAGCCTTCATGGCAAGACCTCGTCGGCGCCCTCTCAATCATTATATGGTCTCTGACCCTTATCGTCACCGTCAAGTACTGCTTCATTGTTCTCAGTGCCGACGATGATGGGCAGGGAGGGACATTTGCTCTTTACAGTCTCTTGGCGAGATATACGGATATTTCGAGACGAGATCCCAGGGATGTGCCTGGCATTCGATTGCAGAGGTTCGAAACGGGTGATTTCAAGACTGGCGGCAAGAGTCTTCGTGGGCTTCTTGAGAAATCGAGAACGATTCAATTCTTCTTGCAGTTTATCGGCGTCTTGGGTGTCTCTATGGTCATGGCTGATGGTGTGCTGACACCAGCTCAGTCTGTCCTAGGAGCCATCCAAGGAATAAAGGTTGTCAATCCTGACCTGGGAACCTCTGCCATAGTAGGCATCTCGTGTGGTATACTTGTTATGCTCTTTCTGATCCAGCCATTTGGCACATCAAAGATCGGTACCATGTTCGCACCAATTGTCGTCATCTGGTTGCTGTTTAACCTATGCGCTGGTATTTACAACCTCGCCGTCCACGATTACACCGTCCTCAAGGCATTCAGTCCACACTTTGCCTTCTCATATCTTGTGCGCAACGGCCACGAGGGCTGGAAATCCCTCGGAGGTCTGCTCTTGGCCTTTACAGGCGTCGAGGCCTTGTTCGCGGACCTGGGAGCGTTTAGCAAACGTGCGGTGCAACTATCGTGGATGTGCTTGGCTTATCCCAGTCTTCTCATCGCATATGTAGGACAAGCCGCGTATATATCTCACGACGAGACGAAACAAGCTTTCACGAACCCCTTCTTCAATACGGTGCCTCCAGGAAGTCTGTATTTTAGCTTGGTGATCGCGATTCTTGCAGCCATCGTCGCTTCTCAAGCTATGATAACTTCAACCTTTCAACTTCTGACTCAGATAATGAGGCTCTCATACTTTCCTAGGGTTAAAGTTGTTCATACTAGTCAAACCTTCCATGAGCAAGTATATATGCCAATGGCCAATTGGCTGCTTATGATTGGTACGGTTATTATCACAGCAGTATACAATAATGTACGTACTAATTGACTTTTGTGGTTTGAGCAACTACTAACAATTCTATAGACTACCTCCCTGGGCAACGCATATGGTGTCTGCGTTATAATAGTCACTTTTAGTAAGTTAATACTCCAGAAGCGATATAAATTCCAGCTAAGTTCACGCAGTTACGACGTGCATGGTTTCACTTGTCGCAATCCTCGTTTGGAGACTTCCCGCGTACATAGTCGTGCCCCTCTGGCTGGTCTTTGCCAGTCTAGACGCAGCTTTTCTATCGTCAGTCTATGAAAAGGTTCCAGACGGCGCCTGGTTCACCCTTCTTCTAGCTTTCATACTCTCCTACCTCTTTACCCTGTGGCGTTTCGGAAAAGAGTGTCAGTGGCAAGCAGAATCTCATGATCAGCTTTCGCCCCAAGCGCTCTTGTTTCCTACCACGGCGACAAAAGGCACTGTGGCTCTGTCGTCCACATTTGGTGGAACGCCTATTTCTACTGTTCCAGGCCTGGGGATATTCTTTGACAAGTCTGGCATCGCCAACTCCCTTCCTCCTTCTTTCTTCCAGTTCGTCATCAAGTTCGCTGCACGACCAGCAGTCGTTGTTCTCTTCAACATGCGTCCCCTTCCGGTACCTACAGTTCCAATGACCGATCGATATGTCATAAGGCGCGTCTCCGAAATCGATTCGTGTTATGCTGTTACACTGCGCCATGGTTACGCAGACAGCATTTTGTACCCGGGTCTTGCTCAGGATATTGTTCAACAGATTGCGCTCTCAATCGCAAGGGGTCGACGCAACGATATGACAGATGTCGAGCTAGACCTGGTGCAATCCTCACGGAAATCTCCTACTGTGTACATCCTTGGTAAAGAGACGATCAAAATTGGCTGGCCAAGTGTCAGATCTCCCAAGGCCTATATCCGGTCTTGGCTGCTGTGGATCTTTCTTTGGTTTCGAGAAAACTCTCGAACTAAGCTTGCTGATCTCGATATCGATGCCGACAAAGTAATCGAGGTTGGGTTCATTAAAGAACTGTAGAAGCATGCTGATACAAGCATCCGCCCTAACCTTCTTACAGATAATGTGTAGCAGGCTACCGCAAGTGTGGGTATTTGTCTCCAATTTACCCCTGTATTGAGCTGGTTCGGGATAATTATTATGGGTTTATAGCACCAGACTGTGGTGCAGTTCTATTACAAAGACTTATCCTTTCTATAGCTAGGCTGTAGAGAGATAAGTCTTTTTGGTAATTACCTATTTATCATTAAGCCCGTTACGGTTCTATAGCACAAATATATACCTAGTAAACTCAGGAGTGCATGAGTGTATATCGATCTAGCTAGATAATAACGCCAGTACTGCCCAAGCCTGTCTATTGCAACTATGCAGCTGAAAGCTCGACGTGAGGTAAGATTTAAGGTTTTTAATTCACATCATAGCTATCTGGATAACTGCCGCCTATGAGATTAACTTTTAGGGTATGTATGGTTTAGTATTAGAAAGGTTAAATCAGCCCACGGAACTTAAATATGAGTCGGGCGTAAGATGCCACATCAGCCTTTGGCTGTAGCAATTAGTTAGTCATTTGGTATAATGTCTAAGTTGTGAGCTAGATGTGTTATTTGTAGCTGAGACTTGTGGCTGAGAGCTTAAATCAGCGGGCAGAACTTAGTAAGACGCCATATAGTATATCCTCCTACATATATAAACCCACGATGCATTGCCGTTAAGTTCATTCATTCTTTTAACTCTAAACCACCACGCTTACAAAAGATGACAGACTGTGTACCTTCATTTTGCGTCGCCGCACCCCATGGTCCTGTCGCAGCAACGCCAATGTCTCCGCCTTACCTGACGATCAAGAGTTTCTTCTCACGAGATCAGAATCAAATTTTTCCCAAGATGCCACAGGCAGCACAAACGAGCTCCATTCTCAAAAGACATCACTCTCAGGCCAGACAATAGATTCACAATACGATGCCGAGTTCCATGGCGGCACACAGCCACGTGGCGATGGTTCTGCCTCTCTTCAGTATTGCAGATCCTGTCAGATAGCTAGAGCTGCTCCTGGATATGCTGAGCGCGTTGCTGGGTTGATGGATCCTTTGTATTGTGCGGTGTGCAAATGCGAACACCCCGCAATACCTTTTTCTCTGTGATCTAGCCAGAAGCTATCGCCGTCCAGAACTTGTATTGCACATGAAGGATATTTGCGTATTTGTCCTCATTTGAAACTCTCATTGGAAGATATAGGCTCTTTGCGAACTGGGGGAGATTCAGTGGATCTCGAATGCAAAGAACAGTCATGCCCATGCCCCGGCGCCAAGATCCAGTATGTCCTTCTCAACGACTCGCCTATATATGACTTTGTGGTGATTAGATGGACCGCAGCACTAGACTGTCCCACCTCAAGCAGCTCCTTCATGCAACAATGCATATCGAAAGCAAGACAACGACATAGATTATATTCGTCAGCATCTTGCCCAGCATTTCAGACCACTCCTGATCGCTTATTTCAAATAGATCAATTCAGAGACTTTGCACGGCCCGGAGAGCCTCCACGGCCCCAGTGCTTCTGCGGTTGTGGATTTAATATTTACTACGATCAAGAAAGGAACATGGTCGACGCAAGTTGCCTCTTTGAGTTGCCGGTCAGTCGAGAGGATCCCAGGCCATCACACTGGATTGAGAAGTTAGATCCAAGCAGCTACGGCCACTTCGAGGATTTTGAGACTCAGAACATAACCTGGTGTAACGATCGTTACTGTATGACGACACGCGAGTTAGTCAGGTACTATAGTATCATTGCATACCCCCAAGAGGACTTCTCCAGCGAGAACTTAGGAAAAACACTGGGATATTTGGAAAAGGAAGTGAAGGAAAAGATCGAAAGGGAGGCAAGTGTTGAAGACTATCTGCCTTAGCTCGACATCGGGATACGATGGAAAGAGAGTCCAGAGGGAATTATAGGGCTCTACAGGATAAATATATGCCCAGTACAATCATGAGTGCACGAGTAAATATCATTCTAGATAATGATAGCCCTGTCGGCGAAGATGCTAAAGGAAAGATTGCCTTGGCTAAGGTTGGCCGATTGCGGAGAAGTACCCCAGATTTTCCAACAAGCCCACGTACGTTCTATCGGGCCTTTTTCATTATGATCACGACTGACCGGGGATGCTCGATCAAGTGATTGAAGCAGCCTTGGGACATGTCCTGTTGAAGAAATGGTCTCGGCTTGGCGAATAGCCTGGTGAAAAATGCAAGAACTCTACTCCGTACTTCCATGCAGCCAATTTTCGGCATCAGTATCGAATATTGGTATAGTACGTCGGTGAACACTGACCAAATTAGGCATTTTTGAACACCTCCATGTCTTCATCTACCGGGTCGACTGTTCTCCCCCCCGCATTTTCTCATCCAAATCAACGGTTTTTTAACCACTCCGTTCAATGTGGAGTCAAACCTTATGCATGACGTCTAGTCCGGGGATGGTGCTTAAACTTGAAGAATCAAGTAAGCCCCTAGCGCACAGTCTTAACGAAGTTACCCCATTCAGCAATTCTAACCACCCAAGACAGTAGAGGAAAGGAAACCTAGGACCTTAATCATAAGTGATGAAAATATTTAGGTAACTTAGCCTAAGCTTAGGGCACTCTTTATTAAGTTTATTTTGGCATCCTATTCTAAAGTCGTACATATTTTTTTGCCTTCTAAGGCCAAGCTCCAAATGCCATGATTTATCACCTGTTGCTGATCGGCAGTCTATAAAGACAACAATTTCCTCGCAATGGACCTCGATGCTTCAGCAGCGTTGAACTTCACCATGCCCAACATGTTCTCCCAACTCGTCGGCGCTTTCGCCCTCTTCACTGCTCTCCCTTTCGCACAGGCTGCACCAAGCCATGACAAGCAATGCTCAACTGCGCGCACGGAGCACAAGCGCAGATTGTTTGTGCTCACGGATATCAGCAATGAGCCAGATGATCAGATGAGTCTGGTCCGGTTGCTGACTTACGCCAATGAGATTGACATTCAGGGCATTTCTGTGACGACTTCGACGTGGATGCCCGATAAGATCGACTACGAGTCTGTCGTGGGTGTTTTGGATGGTTATAAGAAGGTTGTAAATAACCTCAACGCCAATGTTCCTTCGCACGCGCCGTATCCTTCGTACAAGTACCTTCTTGACAGAGTTCATAAGGGTCATCCTGTTTATGGACGAAAATCACTCAATATGAGTTTGAGCGATGGTGCGAAAGCGCTTGTCAAAGCTGCTGATAAGGCGAGCGTCGACGATCCTCTTACAGTTTCTGTTTGGGGTGGATCCGCGATTTTGGCTGAGGCTCTTCAGCACGTTTCTCGCACCAGAAGCGAAGACGCTGTTAATGCTTTTGTAGAGAAGCTTCGGGTCTACGCCATCTCTGATCAAGATGACACTGGTATCTGGATCCGTCTTCGCTACCCTCAGCTCTTCTACGTAGTCTCTCTACACGGTTTTAGTGAATACACCGTCGCAGCATGGAACGGTATCTCTGGTGAGGAGTACCGTAACTTTGATCACGGTGGTCCGGATTCCAGCATTGTTTCTAATGACTGGCTCGACAAGAACATTCGTCTTGGTCCTCTGGGATCTCACTACCTTAACTGGTCTTTTATCATGGAGGGTGATACACCGGCTTTCCTACCTCTCGTCCAGAACGGTCTGGGCGATGTTAATCATCCTGAGTGGGGCAGCTGGGGCGGCCGATATACACTCCTTGACCACACGAACCAGTCGCGTGTTTATGCTGACACAAGTGACTACGTCGTCGGAGCCAACGGAAAGGCATTTACCAGCAAGTTTGCAACTATCTGGCGATGGCGCCAGGATTATCAGTTCGACTTTGCTGCTCGTATGAAGTGGACCGTCAACTCCAAATACTCTGAGAACAACCACCAGCCTGTTGCTATCGTCAACGGCTCTTGTGGCACTGCTCCATTGAGGCTCAAGTACAAGCCTGGCAGCAGCGTTATTCTTGATGCATCAAACAGCTGGGATCCCGATGATGATGAGCTCAAGTACGATTGGTTCCACTACCGCGAACCTGGTGGCGATTACGGACGAGGGTTAGAAGGCTTTGACCCTTCGCTGAAGATGAAGCCAATCTTGACGCCCAAGAGCCCGAATGCCAATATCACAAGCGTCAAAGATGATGGAAGTATCGTCAAGCTGGAGACTGCCAAGAGTCTGAATGATGTAAGTCAATATCCCAAGACGAAGCGAACATATGCTGACTTTCTCTTAGACAATGCATATAATTCTTGCTCTCCGCGATGCGACAGACCAGCCTCTTGCTACCTACAGGCGCATCATTCTTGAAGCCAAATAGTCCATGCGAATATGCCGAGTATCATATAGTAGTGTATAAAAACATTCCATTCTGCCTTATATTCTTTATGGTGAATGCGATTCTGTCAGCTGCCTTTCAACCGTTGTTACAATCAGTTACCATTCTCGTGGAAGCGAAGTCCGCCCAACATACCCCAATCAATAGAGCTTGGGAAGCAAGGTCGTGAAGGGAGCTATTTTGACAATACCCCAGGCATCTGTGCAGCTCCGGACATCCCACCGGGCAGCCCACCATCATCTCCATTATAGAAGCACCATATACCGCACTATCCTATAGGCAGGGTATAGAAATAGGGGCTTGAACAAGTTTGGTAGTCTTCTATACTCCATTAGCTATTCGGAAATAGAGTAGAACTCTACCTCAGCAATCATCGTCCTTGCTGGGACAGTAACAGATATGGGAAAGCCACCATAGTCAGGCTCCTCGTTAGGCATCATCGCGAAGCTGCCACTCCTAGTCTCATCCCCATTCAAGATACGCACTGTCCGTAAACGGCCAGTTGCCTCATCATCGACAGCTTTTTCCTCCACCTTGAGGATGCCCGTGAAAGCTGAGTGCTGCAATAAGCTTTTCGCCCTAACATGGAACCCCCACCCAATCAACAAAAACTTGCCATATCCTCGATGAATCACCATACCTGCCCCTGGTCCTGGCTTTCCAAAGACAAAGCACCGTTCAACTGTAATCTCAAAATCTCCCCAAGTCCGCTTGACCGGGTTTGAAATGACTTTCGATCCATCTTTTGGTATCTCATCGAAGCAGAAGCCAACGGATGAGTCGGGATGACGTTGGGCTTCAAGAACAATAGCTGCGACTGACTTGAGAAGTCCGTAATGCTTCGTGAACGGATTGTCAGCTGGCTCCACCGTATCGACGCCAAAGGGAGCTACGCCCATCGCTGCATAGGATCCATATGCAATCCACATGCGCCGAGCGCCATAATCATCCCGTCGCTGTTCCGGCACGAAGAGCGGCTGGTTTCTATGCCTATACTTGGCACATGACTTGTAGTAGTCGTTGAGGTAAATATCGGGGCCGAGAAAATCCAGGTTGGGCGCAAACTGCATCCAAACATCCATGACGTTGCTCACGGCCCCGCCTGAGGGATAGTCGCCTGGCATACCTCCTCCGCCCACAATAACAGGAAAGTCGTTATCTGTGTCGTCTCCGGCATAGTTCATCCACATGTTCGTGTAGTGCGGGATTGGATATTGTGATTTGCCGGCTCCTGCGACTTGGTTCACATAGAGAGCATAGTGGTATGCCATAAACAATTCATCGGTACGTGGACTCGATCCAAAAAGCGTCTCCCAGTCGCCGCCTTCTAGTTCTTTAGCGTCGCAGGAAGGGTTGAACTGGGCCAGGTTGTGATTTTGGATGTCCTCGTGAAGGTGCTCCCAGTTCGAAGTGAGGAATTCGATCAGCTTCTGTGGAACAGGCTGTCGAAAGAACTCCTCAGCGAGTTGAGACCCATCACGGGAGTCTCCCAGTAGGCCACTCTCATTCTCAACTTGAACCATGATTACAGTGGAGTGAGACTGATCGAACTCCCGTAAATGCTGCATGAGAGCACCAAACGCTTTGGCGTCAGCTTTGCGACACTCAGGATGGAAGAGTGACACAACATCCGCAGTTTCAAGTCGGCCGCCAGCTTTGCGTAGTTTGGCTCGAGGGAATCGCTTCGGATTCTGCTTGACCCATGATGGCACGTATGTCGAAAGCCCTGAGTCTTATCAGTTCTTCTGCGCCACAGCATGGAAGGTAGTCTGTCTTACCATTCTTGAATGAGCCAAACCAGAGCAACACAAGATGCATCGAGTGCTTCCGTGCTGCCAAGATAATTTCGTCAAGAACAGAAAAGTCGAAAGTATCTTCTTCGGGCTCTATCATCTCCCATGTTATACAGCCTAGCAGAGTGTTGATATTTGTGTCAACCATCTTCTGCCAGACTGGTTCCATGTACTCGACTGACGTTAATGAAGAGTTCTGAAGTTCACCCGCTCGCATAAGAAATGGACGTCCGTTTACTATGAGTTGCTTGGAATTCTCATTGCGCTTCAGATGAGGAATGTTGATACTGAGTGATCCCATGTTGGAGTGATCGGTATTTCAATCAGACAATTGCAAGATGCAGGTTTGTTGAGTTGTAGGGAAAGAAACGCAAAAGGAAGCTGAGGGCTAGGATGCAGTAGTAGAACGAGTAAAAAATACAGTCTCCTCGCTAAAGGCGTACTCCGCGTGTTACTCCCATGCTCTCATACCAACCGGAATTAGGCATTTGTGATTGGTTGATAAGCCGGAAGGCCTTTAAACAGGCGGACCGGAATACTGACCTTCTGAGTGGCTGCAATGCCGCTCCTCGAGGGGCCGGGGCGTAACTATACGAATAGTAAGCTAAGACCAACAATATGATCGAAAATGGCTGAACTAAGTCTGAATCTGGGGCAATTGAATGGCTCGGCTTTTATACTTCCCCAGGTCTATTTGCTGTAACCTGTCAAGTTGATGCAATAAAACTTCAGACCTCTATCCTATATGACAAAAGTCCTTAGGTAAATTCAGGTAAACTTAGTGTAATTTAGTATAGATATAGAGGATCTTAGACTAAGTAATTTTGGCACCTTAGTATAACGTCAGAAGGCTTCTTACACGCTGAGGCCTGCATAGCATAACCCGCCTGGGTTGAGGTTGGTGGAGTAAGGCGAAGCACGTCGATGGACGATTATACGGTGTGATGATCTTCCCTGCCGAGCCACTTCTTGTCTACCTCGTTGAAAGCTGCCGTATAATGGATGTTTACACCATATCAGCATGGGAGGATAAAAGCCTCTGACGCCTTTTTCTGGACAAAACAACGGAAGTGGAGATGATGGGCACCAAGCGAGTTTAATGATAAACTCAAGCGCACGAATCCCGCGGGTCCTATATAACACATTCTAGACGAGTAGGATACCTCAGAGAGAAAGAAAACAACGAATCTTGGTAAAGAAAGTTGAAATAGACTCATCAAAATATATCCTAAACTTATGCAAAGTTACCCAACTTTCTTTTATCATTTAGGCTCAAGGTCCTGAGTTTATTTTCGTCCTCTAGGGAGGGTGTCGTAAATTCGAGTACACTACGTGAAGGCCCCGGCTTCCTAATCACTTTAATCATCAGAATGAACGATACGGCGTCTTGTCAAGGTTTATTACTTGTATGCATTTTCTTCAGTTGCGGTGCTGATGCTGACATGGTGTGCGCTTCCCTATGTTGTAACGCTATCATCTCTCTATGTGCTAGTCAAGAACACTGCCGTCAATATGACACACATCTAAATCATCTAACATAAGATCCTCGATGTTAAAAGCGGTGTATCTGCCCTGTTCGGTCACTGCTTGGGTACGAGCTGAGAAACTGTCCATATCAAGGTCCATGCCCAATGTCACTGGGGCAACTTCCTTCTCACCGAGAGGAAGTGAGTACTGTATCAAGAAACGTAACATCCAACCGTCAAGCGTATGCGTCCTATAATTATTGGAGAGTAGGCAATAATTCTGAAAGGTTATAAGCCGATGGATCTGCTGAGGATCAGTGTTGTCCATTTTCTTGCACTTCACTGACATACCATGGATTCAGTGTTCGGCCAGTAGCGCCTTAGTTCAAGAATCGCCTCAAAGTTTGATTTGAGTGCATCTCGAGTAGCTTGGACATCTTCGTCCGCGTTGAACAGCAGCGTATGAAGTAGAACCGATGATGATACTACTGCCATATGGCCAACCGTTGGATAGATAACTTCGCAGTCTTGTCTCTGGCGAGATAGTCTCACAAGATCACTATATGAAGCAGCGTGGAACTTGCACTTGGCACGATACACCGACGCCAGAGGTGATGATGATGCCGTGGGCTCGAGAAATCGAAAGTATAGCACCGTTGCATAGTGGTGATAGCCCAAGTGGAGAGCGACAAAAGCGCCGCCATGTCCTCCTTTGATATATCGCTCGAGGTTCTCTGTGCTCCATCTAACGTTGGGAGGGATTGTCCATTCCCACTCCTCTAGTAATTTGGAGAGGGATGCGACAGTCGAATCAATCTCGTCCTTATCCACGCTTCCGTAGACGCTGCGATGATTGAGATCTTTAATTGGCCCAAACAGGCGGATTAATGAGATCTTGTGTGCCCAAAGGCCCGGCTCCCACGGGACATTAAGCTTGGTCTCGTCTGGATAGAGGGACTCAAAGATGGGTTCGTGCATTGGTAGATCAACAGCAAGATCGGTGTCGCGGATCAAAGGTGCTAATCCAAGACTTGACGATGACCAGCGGTCAGCCATGAACAGCGTCCACCACGCCCTGATCCTCATCTCGCGGTCTATTAGGTTCCCGGCCGCCAAAGTAGTGTCAGCCTCCATAATTTGCAATAAATTGACGCCTATGCCTGTGAAAGATAAGTGAATGTCTAGTAAGAAGGAACATCTTGTTGGTGTCACTTACGAAAGAAGAGGGTTTCGGAAGAAGGATTCAGATGGGCAGCAAAGAGATTAGCGATCAAAATACACGTCTGCACATTCTCAATGCAGATATTTTCCAGATCTGCCAGTAACAAGCGCTTGGACTCGTTGTTGTAGCTGTTTTCCAGGCAGCGAATCTGCTCATCTTGGTCGAATCTGGAACCCATAGCGCAGAGGGAAAGCAGCAGAGCCTTGTTGATGGAGCCATCGCGTACTTGTTTCTTGAGGGTAGCTGGATGGAACAAGCTATGAGGTCGGTTGTGAAGCTTGACGAGGTAGTAATCCACCAAGCGAGCTGCGACTTCGACGGGAACGTCGATCGAACTGACCTGCTGCTGTGTGGGACTCGAGTTCGGCAGCAGGGCAGGGGCTCGAGATGGGGCACGGGTCAAAGAACCCGTGCACTTGAGTTTCTTGGCCTGGCATTGATCGCAAGAGTCTCCTATTCGACCGCTTTGGCGGGTGCATTTCCGCTTAGTTCTTCGGCACTCATGGCACGCTTTCGGGGGTTTCATCGTGTGGAACAAGGACGGGGCGTCCAGAGAGGGATGTGTCTACTTGGAAGGATCTTAACTACAGGCAACGCAGGGGGCAGAATACGACGACAATGGGGTAAACCTGGAGGCGCTGATCTTGGCTTCTCCAGCATTTCGTCATCGGAAATGGCCGTCTTTGATTGGCTCTTGGGCCGATTGCCCCTCAACATGGTATGGGGTAAATAGCGGGGAACTACTCTGTAATCAAGGTCTATGCGCTTGTGATAGTTTCGTAATTAGCTGCCTGGTGTCTAAGCACATACAATATACATAGAGAATATGCAGCGTAAATTGACATATCAGAACGAAACGGAAAAAAAAAGATTGTACTGGATTTTTCCGAATTCACGACC